>MU122193.1:64683-104503 GCA_014904905.1 Wilcoxina mikolae CBS 423.85 | reverse complement strand
TAGCCCGCCAAATTGATTTCACTGTTTTATCTGGTACTCTGTACTTTTAAAAGAAGACTCTATATACCATCTACCATCATCACCGGAGCTACGAGTACGGATTCTTATTGGTAAGTAGATTCACCTATTATATCCCAGACCTAGGGATGTTCACAGATCTAGAGTTATGTACTAGTATTCCAGTTTCCTTGTTTTCAAAAAACATGCTTCTTCTTCCTCCTTCCATTCTCAAAAGGCAAATGTAGTCAGTCTCATGTTCAAAGATCTCAAAGCCCTGTTTCTCTGGGGGGGGGGGGTCATGGTTATTGGTGGAAAGGAATGTAGATACTGTTCTGTTCGGTGTCTCCTGTACATACGTGCCTTATACGCTGGCTTCCGTGTCGATCGAATAAATGATGCACTTGAACGTATTCCTTAAAAGCCAGGAATGAAATTCACCACCGGCGGGAGCTCATTCCTTCTGCATGACCATATATCGTTTCCCTTGTTGATGCTAGTTGTGGAGAAGAAGAAGAAATCGGGTTGATTGAATGACCATCTATCAAACTTCAATTGGAAGGGAAAATTTGAAATCGGGTGATAATTCATGATCCAACATCTGGTTGAATTTCGAGGTTCACACCTAGGAGAACATTCCCTCATTTTTTTGCTGACGATAAACATACAGCCCGAACAAGGCATCCAATCAGAATGTATTGGTATCTGCGCAAAAACAAGGGCGGGTCTCATGCATCCATTTCCGATTATTATACAAGTTTCTCTCCCCATTTTCAACGTCTATTTTCCCTTTCCCTTGCTCTTGACCTTGGGCGCGATATTCGCCATCATTTCCTCCTGTTTTGAATAAGTCAGCACTCGGTTTATAATCAACGGGGGGGGGGGGATATGTACCTTGGTGATGAGATGATCGACTCTCTCCAACAATCCCAACAAACTCTTCATATTCCCGCTCCACTCGTTCAATACATCGTCTGCATCTCTAGACTGCCCGAAGGTGATTATCCTTGCTGGACGATCGATCTTTGCACTCACTGTCTTCTCACATACAAGTTTGGAGAGATACGTCTCCGTCTCGTCTTCATCCAGATCCAACAACATCTTTAGCCGGTCCATTGAGATACGGGTGTAATACTTGGCAACTACACGGACATTATGCTCAATGACGCGGCGACGGAGGTCTTCCCAGCGTGCGGGACCCTTGGGATCGTCGACGCCAAAGACTTCGGTTGCGCGCAGCACCTTCTCGAATCGCTGGGCAACGCGGGACCATGGCATCAGCTCGATAATGGTGAATAGCTTCAAGAGGGCCTCCTGTTGTGGGATCAGTTTGAGGATGTTGGGATCTGTTTGGATACGGTGAAGGAGGTCGGATTGTTCGTTGTCGTAAGGGGCTAGGATAACGTAGTACACGATTCTCTCCAGGATCTTCTTGAGCTTCTCCTCGTCCTTTTCGATGCTTGGTGTATCCAGGATGGCGCGGTAGTGTTTACAGGTGTCGAGGTACTTGCTATCTTGTTTCGAGAGATGAATCTGTTGCTCGTAGAAACGCAACTTTAGATCCATAATTTCATCGTCCTTCTTGCTTGCCTCCGTCGTAAACCATTTGGTCGCGATCTTTCGAGATAAGATCAAGGCTTGCGCAAAATCACCCTGTTCGATGCAAAGTCCAACTTGCTGGAGAATAAAGTCGGTTTTCTCCTTTCGATCCATAGAGCCAAAGGTCTCAACTTGAAGCTCACAGAGGACCGTCTTGGCTTCCGCAAGGTTGCCTTGTGATTTCTTGATGTTGGACAGCTCTCGGGTGATACGGGCTCGCTCAACTTCCACAAAGATCTATACAACACTTAACTCACGCTGTGGGGATCGCGGAGATATCAATGACACCGACCTTTCCCTCCGTCACTGTCCGCAGTGTGTCGATAACCGACAGTTTAGTCCCAATGTTGGGAGTTTCTGGCAGAAACTTCATCACGAGCTGAACCATCTTCGTAATAGCAATCTTCAGCTGTCCATGCTTCTTGGATAGAACCTGGACATTCTCGTTCATGAGACTCCAGTCGCCGGATTCTTTGCATAATGTAACTATTGTCTCGAGTATTCGGGTTGTGGACGGTAGATCGGAGGCCTGTAGGACGCATCAGTAGCCGCCGGGAATGGGCATAGGTGGTAATGTTGAACCTGGCGGGTTTGTTTCTCGAGCGCCATGAGTTTTTCGATGGCTAGGGGAAGGTTGAGGTCGCTGTTTGACTACACAACCGACTGTTAGGAGTTCGATTTTTGAATAATGGTTGGAGTAATGATACCTTAGCAAGAGATATGATTTCCGGAAGCTCCTTGTCCAGCTGCTCCGTAACTGTACCGGGCGGGAGATTAGCTCTCTCTCATCCCACCATTGAGATACCCCGCGACGTACAATCCTTCTCCGCCTTGAGCACCTCTCTTTCCGCTCCGGTCTCGGCCATGGTGGATGGATATGGTAATCAAGGGGCTAGTTGGGCGATGATGGACGGGTCTTGGTAAATGGTCGAGCGAGGAATGACAGATGGAGATGATGGAATGGTTGATGAAGATGAGTGGTGGTTGTTGGTGCAAGGTAAAGGTATGTAGCTCGAACGTGTGGCTGGGCCGTCATCTGGGAGAGCCTCATCTGTGGCGTCAGCGTGGCACTGTGGCGGCCAATAAAACATTCACTAGCAATGCATTACTCAGGTGCTGAAAAGTACGCTCGTCGCTCTAACATAGGCTCTCGCCATCTTCCTCATTTTCCCGGAACTCCAATCAATAACTTTCACATCCTCCTCTCCCCCTCTCCCTCATTGCCGTCACAATGGCCGCCGCTCGTGTCGCCCGCAACACATTGTCCGCTTCGTTGCGACGAAATGCCTTCACGAGAAAATTCCCTTCCACCCTGACTCGGTCACTGGCCACGCCGGCACCCGCCCACAGTATCACCAAATCTACAACCCTCAAGAATGGACTGACGGTACGGAATTGGATGGACTGCGCCTGGAGGGATTGTGTGCTGATGGGAGGGGCTGTAGATTGCTACCGAGCACTCGCCATATGCGCAGACTGCCACTGTCGGTGTCTTCATTGATGCCGGAAGCAGAGCCGAGACTGATGCCACAAACGGAACCGCACACTTCTTGGAGCACTTGGCTTTCAAGGTGAGAGACTATACGCTATATGGTATTGGAGGTGAAGCCGGAGGGGGCGGGGGTGGGGCGGGGATCCCGGAGAGTAGTATTAACGCTATATGGATGCGTAGGGTACCAACAAGCGGACCCAGCAGCAATTGGAACTTGAGATTGAGAACATGGGTGGTCACTTGAACGCATACACATCGGTACGTGACCCGGAAACGACATTGGCGTTACAGAATTGACGTGGTATCAGCGAGAGAACACTGTTTACTACGCAAAATCCTTCAAGGATGACGTCGGCAAGTCGGTTGAGATCCTTTCCGATATCCTCCAGAACTCCAAGCTCGAGGAGGCTGCTATCGAGCGCGAGCGTGATGTCATTCTCCGGGAACAGGAGGAGGTTGACAAGCAGCTTGAGGAGGTTGTCTTTGACCATCTCCATGCCACCGCCTTCCAGGGTCAGGCTTTGGGACGCACCATTCTCGGACCTAAGGAGAACATTCTTTCTATCAAGAAGTCCGATCTTCAGAACTACATCTCCACCAACTACAAGGCTGACCGAATGGTCCTTGTTGGAGCTGGTGGTATCCCTCACGAGCAGCTTGTTGAGTTGGCTGAGAAGCACTTCTCCGGCCTCAAGTCTTCCGACTCTCCTATCACCATCGGTGCCTCCCGTGGCCCCACGCCCGATTTCATTGGTTCCGAGGTCCGCATGCGCGACGATACCATCCCCACCGCCCACATCGCCATCGCTGTTGAGGGTGTTAGCTGGAAGGACCCCGAATACTTCACTGCCCTTGTCGCCCAGGCTATCATCGGAAACTTCGACCGTGCCATGGGCAACGCACCCCACTTGGGCAGCAGGCTCTCTTCAATTTTGCACAAGCACCACCTTGCCAACTCGTTCATGAGCTTCAGCACCTCTTACTCTGACACCGGTCTCTGGGGAGCATACATGGTTACTGACAACCTTACCAACATTGACGATCTTGTCCACTTCACCCTGCGCGAGTGGAACCGTATGGCACAGATTGTAACAGAGTCCGAGGTTGAGCGTGCCAAGGCCCAGCTTAAGGCTTCCCTGCTTTTGAGCTTGGACGGAACTACTGCAGTTGCGGAGGATATTGGACGACAGATCGTCACCACTGGCCGAAGAATGAGCCCGGCTGAGATTGAGCGAGTGGTTGGTGCCATCACCGAGAAGGATGTGATTGAGTTTGCAAAGAAGAGAATCTGGGACCAAGATGTTGCCGTCAGCGCAGTTGGAAGCATCGAGGGTGTAAGTTTTGAAGTCTTGAATTTTCTCCATGGTTACAGATGGCTAATTTTGCGTGTGTAGCTGCTTGACTACCAGCGTATCCGCAACGACACGAGCCGAAACTTTGGATAGGCGTTGGGGAAGGTTGGGTTGAATAGATGATGGTGTATTGGTTTGTTTCAAAAGAATTAGGCCATCTTTTTTCTTTCGCTTGTTTAAGACAATGTTCGAATGGTGTACACTACCTATATCCTCACGCATGAACATAGTGTCAAACTGCGTGGAGATGTTTTGTTTTCTTGTATTTTATGTCGGTGGAGCAGTTTCGTCAAAGTACGATCATAAGATCGAACTTAATGTGCCGGACGACCAAGTCAAAATCGGGCCGATATATCAGCTGTCACCCGAAGAGCTACAAGTACATCTGAAGATGGTTATGGAAAGAAAGATCCGTCCATCAAATGCTCTTCACGCCAAAACCAACGGTTGAGGGCTATCGATTACAGATGACAGTTACAGATAAAACTCTCTTTACACTGACAGATGTCCATTTTTGTATCCACTTGTAGGTGTACCATGGCTGAGGTCTGGTTGCTGGCAAGAAACCATCAGGAGCACTGATTGGCCATGTATTACTATCACGGGCAGCCTCGTGAGATCCTCGCAAGCAACTTAACTTGCCTTGCCTTAATTTACCGCTTACAGGGCTTATCCATTTTATTCACAGCGGTTCTGATACCAGGCCGGAGGAAGAAGAGGAGAGTGAAGAGGAGGAAGAAGATGTAACGCTATATTTTTCGTGGTTGCTTGCTAGGTGTCTAACGATCACGGTGACACGGTACGAGTGCATGTATATGATGCCAGCAACCGGGTAATGCCAAGCAGGGCAGACGATTGCGTTCGCGTCTCGGGATCAGGATTACTCTTAGCCTGCCGCCCGCTAGACAGCACTCATCACATCTCCGAAACCAGCCTCCCAATCGAACTGACCTCACTCAACCACGTCACCTGTAGCTCCCAGAATATCCGCCTTTCACCAAATTCTTCATCACTTCACTTATTCGTCCAAACCAACTATAGTTCGACCAAACTTATTTTCGCAATGTCTACTGAACTTTGGTGAGCTTCGCACCTCCGGCGCCCCTTGCACGGCAGGGGACGTCAACCGCTTGTCGAGCTTTGCAACATTCAAGCGATAAGGGCGATGGGAGGTGTATTATTTGAATTATAGGCTGATTCTGTGTCGTCGTTTCTAGTCCCGTCTATGCGGTACGTTATCCCTGTCGGTCGCAGCCTCAGACGCGATGGAGGAACAGCTGGTCTCTAGATACCGGGAGTTTATATGGTCTCGCATCTTGACGGCGACTTTGTTCTCCTGCCGATCTGCTGTCGATCAGCACTTTAAAATCCGGAGTCTATTTTCAGTCACTGACATGTCACACAGCCATTCTTCGGCGCCATGGGCTGCACCGCAGCCATCGTCTTCACTTGCTTCGGCGCCTCTTACGGTACCGCAAAATCCGGTGTTGGTATCTGCTCGATGGGTGTTCTCCGACCGGATTTGATCGTCAAGAGTATGATGACCCAAGCTCTTTAGCTCCATTGGGAAGGAGAAATACTGACATGAGTTCGACAGACATTGTTCCCGTCATTATGGCTGGTATCATTGCAATCTACGGGTTGGTCGTTTCGGTGCTTGTCTCCTCTGGTTTGAAGCAGCAGCTTCCTCTCTACACCGGTTTCATTCAGTTGGGGGCTGGGTTATCTGTCGGTTTGGCTGGTTTGGCTGCTGGTAGGATCTCTTTGCCCTGGAACTCATGGTAAGTATTTTTGTAGCTAACACACACCAGGATTTGCCATCGGAATTGTCGGTGATGCCGGTGTCCGCGGTACTGCTCAGCAGCCCAGACTCTTTGTCGGTATGATCTTGATCCTCATTTTCGCCGAAGTCCTGGGTCTTTACGGTCTTATCGTTGCTCTTCTCATGAACGCCAAGTCGGCCACCGATGTCTCCTGCTAAACAGAATATGTGGGTATTGGGGAAGGCCTTGCTGGCAATGGTTGTTTACGTACTACGAGTTTCTTTGGCAGCTCAAAATGCGTCCAGGCAGGGGAAAAAATTCATAGGGGCCGATTGTATTTTGCCGGAATGGGAGTATACCATGATGAGCAGGGCTGAGCTGGATGGACACGCGCGATGGGTTTCTTACTATGTATCTTAGTCTTTTTTTCCATTGTATTAGGGGCTCGTTCGGATAGTGGGTGGATCGGGTGGCGGATGGTAGAGAGTGATTTTCAATTGTATTTCAGTCTCTTGTATTCGAGCAGCGTTTGATTTCCCAGTCTAGCTCCTGCGATACTATTCGAGTGCCATTTATATACGCACCAACAGCCAAGCCAGTGGCGCAAAGATCAGCATAAGTACTTTAGAGTAACACATCCCCACCACACACCTCACCCGGATCTACAACAATGGCCGTCAAAAAATCCAATGATCGGCTCATATCAGCGCTGGAAACCACCATGTCGGGTCTCTCATTCAATAAAGACGACATTAGCGGCCTAGTCCGTATCGAGGACGAGAACGGCAAGCTGATTGGAGCCGAGCAGACCTCAATCCTAGAGCTCACACCGCCACCGACGCCGAAAAGAGATGGACGAAGAGGTCCCGCGAACTATCTACCAATGGAGATATTATGTCTCGTCCTCGAGTTCGTGGGTGCTGGACAACAGGATGTGTATGCGAGTACTAGCAAGGTCTCGCGTTTATGGTATCATGCTTCGCAGCCATTTCTGTATGTTCTTATTCCGCCCTGCAAGGCGGGGACGAGAGCTAACGGGGCTTGGGAGCGTAGATATCGGTATCCAAAGATTACCGGAAAGAACTATGGCAAGTTCGTGGCTACTATCTCGCCGAGCAGTACAAACATTAAACCCTGCGCACTCGGCTCCCTCGTAAAGCGTCTCGACCTCTCCGCACTCGTGCACGAAGGACGCCCCTCACACAACGCGCGACTGCTCCGCCGCGTTCAGGCGAGTGTGGAGGAGTTTATCGCACCGCAAAGTTCCTTTGGCTACAACTGCATCGTGGCGCTCGGGCACTGCCAGCGGCTCCGTGTCCTCGACCTCTCACTCGTCAGCCAATCGGTAAACCTCGACGAACTCTTCCGCCACATCTGCGATCTGCCGCACCTGAAAACGCTCAACTTCCCACGCTCTTCGGTGCTAGCGCCTCCCGAGACAAAGTTCCTTTGGCCAAAGAAACTGGAGCAGTTTTCACTCAGCGGCGCGATCCTGGACTACTTCGAAACAGGACTTCCGGAGAGTCTCCACTCGCTTCATATCTCCCACTGCCCGTTCACTAAGCAGATCAGCATCCTCTGTTTGCTGTCGAGCCTCTCCCCGCAGCTCACGACGCTGAGCCTTAGCTACCCCATGCCTTGTCTGCCGTTCAACGCCATGGATAACGTCCTCAACTTCTGTCCAAACCTGACGTATCTCCTCGTCGCCGTGGATTACATCTCAAGTCACTTCTTCGACGAGGAGAACATCCCCCCCAGACACCCACTACGCCGGCTAGTTCTCGATTCCTCTGGGAATCCGGGGGTGGAGCATAAAGTGGGTCCGAACGATGTGTTCATCGCGGTGGCAGAAGACCGGTTACCAGCGCTAAGAGTCGTCCGGGTTTCGAAACGCCTGAAGTGGGTCAGCAGGGAGCGAAGGGATGTCGAAGACCTTGTGGAAATGCTGGAGGCAAAAGCGAGGGAGGCTGGTGAGGAAAACCAGCCAGCTGGGGTGTGGGAATATGGAGAGGACAGGAGGATTGGGTGAGTCCGCAGCCCATTTTCCACCATCCATCTGCTTCATTTTTTTTCATTTTTTTGTTTGGTTTTCGCTGTGGATGGTGATTATCTGTAGAGAGGAGGTGAAGGGTGGTTCATGGCGGCGAGGTTGGTGAACGCCTTTTTTTTTTGCGGATTGTGAAGTGAAGAGGGCGGGAGTTGATTTTGTACAGGTTTGGTGGCGCGCTCTCCAAGAGAAAGTGGAATTGGGTGGAAGAAAACCGTGATGCCGACTGGCTGAATGGGCTGTTTTCTACATAGAGCGAGCGGTGGGGTGGGTGGATGTGCATATACGAGGGGTGTTTGATACCACAGCACGCGATTAATTGGGCTGACTGGCTGGAGGTTTTGATTATGATTGTGATGTGATCAATGTTTTACGGTTGACGACAATATAAGTATACGGGTATTGCATGTTTTATGATTGAGAAGGGGCCTGTAAGGATTTGGATATTGTGGATGTTGGATGATTGACAATTACATATACACATATATACAAGGTGTTTATTGCGTGGGTGGGAGCGAATTTCTGTCTTTCAGTCCAGGGAGTTGGATCTTGTACTGATGCCCAAGGTCATGGCTCATCACTCACAACCACGACCAACGAGAGAGCGATGAGCGAGACGAAGATCTACGGCAACCTGAACCTCGGTAGTTTACAGGGAGCGACTGATTGCGACAAAACCAAACGGATTGAGACCCGTAATAACAAGACCAGGTCCTCTAGTTTCTGTTGAGGTGCTTACTATAAACACCCGGTGCTCCAAACACTCACACCTAGTGCTTCAAACATCCGGTGCTTTAAACATTAGTACACAGGTTCGAAACTGAAAGACCTTGTCATGCTTTTGGTCCCTTTATCCTCTGGTATTTCGCATGCGCAATGAAGGACAATATACTAAGATCGATTGATTACTGGTTTAGAGACAAGATTTCGCTCGTAAACCATCGTCCATCTCCATCGAAAGCTCACGGTAACACTCTAATAGCGGGATCTAGAGTAAGACAAGATCCAATAAGCCCACACAACAAACATGATCAGATTTGCTGGCTTAACCAGTAAGGTGCTCTAAACGCCATTTCTCAGGTTCGAAATCTGCAAACGTGCTTTAAACATACACCCGGTGCTCTAAACACCTGGACCCAGACTCGTCATCATTTTTGATACTCTTTACTTCGAGCTCCGGTTTTTCGTAATGGTTAAGTGCTGGGAGGGATAAATTGCCTCGTGTTCATGGCTGAATAAACCAAGACCCAAAGAGTCCATCGTATAAACAAGAGAGATCGCCTGGCTTAAGTGGTGTAACATCCAGTGCTCCAAACACAATACCCGTTGCTGTAAATATCGGCGTACAGGTTCAAAACCTGCAGACTTTGTTATTCTTTTGCTCCTCATCCTCTTATCCTTAAGTTTCTCACAATGAATTAATGTTATTTGTGCCCGCGCAGATGTCAACCCCACATCGGCAGTGTGGGTGATCAATTAGTACGCTTGTGAGACTGGAAATTCATTCCTAGGGAAAGAGATGTTGAGAGGGTTTAATCCGCACAACGCCGGTCGGCGTTTGAAAGCGTAAAACATTGCTGAAACTGCGACGGATTCCATCCTATCCGTGAATAAAAATCTAAACGGCTTTACATATCCCCGAGATCGTAGAAGATCCTGGTTGTGATCGACCTTGCAAAATGGACACTCTGCACAAATCATTACTCTCCACCGCTGGTTAAATGAAAGTTCCGATTTATTCCAAGAAAGAGAATCGGAAGATCAATTTTGTAGGGTCTTGAATTGATACTGGTTTTCATGATGGAATGGTATGGGTAGAAATTTTCAAAGGATGCTAATCCCTAGTCGAATGCCCGTCCATAACTCAGTTACGATCAATGGGATAGAGTGAAGCTTATGGGGTGTATTGAAGGCAAAATACCACGCAGACTATCCTTCCAATTAACATGAAATGAACGCTTAACTTGGCGAGTTGAGCACGGCGCTAGAAACACCGTCTAGCAGGTTCGAAACCTGAAAAGCTCAATTACAAAGTCCCAGGCCGAAAACCTGTAGTTATTACTTTTTGCTCTTATCTTACATACCAATATCGCGTGCCCAGTTTTCTAGCCTCACTCGCAAGCTCGCTTGGCCGTGAAAGTTATCTTCGAAGTCTAGGTACGAGACAAATACCGGTATACTCACCGGGGCCATATATAACGGCTAAATGATAATAAAATCCATAAACCAGAATAATGGCTAAAGCCACTGAACCACAAGAAGCGATCTCCTGGTTTATATAGTTGGCATGGTGCTAGAAACACCAGCTTGTAGGTTCGAAACTTGCAGTGATCAATCGGGTGCAGTAAACACTCAAATCCCCAGGCCGAAAACCTGTAGTGACCAATCAAGTGTTATAAACACCAATGTCCTAGGCTGAAAACCGTGGCAATCACTTTTACTGTTCCTGGCTCGGCTTATACACACATCGGACATGTACGGCTACAGTTCACTCACGCCTCAATCATCTTCGACTCCGAAAATCACACTTGATACGGCATGAATACCAACCTCATCATGAACACACCCCATTTCATCCCATCCCATCCCATTCCGTTCCATCTCATCCCCTTCCCCAACCTCCCCACTCCACCCAAACCCTCCCACATGATCACCCATGCATCCAGACTACAGTCGCGCTTTAAAGGCTTACATCTCTACCCTCCAACTCCCACCCTACTCCGTTGCAAACCACCCTGCTTTTAGAGCTGCAGAGAGACTAGAAGAGGATCGCGAACCCCTTTGTATAAAGATCCTAACAACGGATCGCGCCGCTTTGAAGCTCTATATCTCCACTCTTCAACTCCCGCCCGATCCTGTTGCAAACCACCCTGCATTTAGGAAAACTGGTAGAGTAGAAGGGTATTGTGAACCCGCACGCATAAAGATACCCACCACGGTTGTCGCGAGGCTTTATAAACTTGCTGCTGCACGGTTAAAAGTTTTGCGGAGAAGGAGGGAGGCGGGGGTTTGATGACTAGGTTTGGAATGAGGACTGGAATGGATAGTTAGTTACTGATGAGGCGGGCTTGGGTTTGGTTTGGATGCAATAACGACTACAGGAAAGCGGCTTGTATGGATGTGATACGAGGCTGATTTATTGCGTGGGGTTTTTTTGCGGTTGTACTGAAGATTGCTCTTTGATGCACACAGTTACAGGCAGCCAGGTACATTCTCCTTATTGACATGGTATTAATGCGAGTGGATATGATCTAATAGATGGTTATTAGTTAAGTCGTTCGTAGTTGTATTGTGCTCGTGGATGCTCATAATCAACCATAATTCTTGCATAACTGGGATGTCTTGACCCAATACGATAGACTTCGCCGAACAATGAGGGGAGAATTATAACAGCTGCAATTCCACTGTAGGATCAATCTCTCATTATATTCCTCCGGCAGGTCTCAATGGACCCTACGATTAGCGCCTCATTGAAGGTGGTGGTGGTAGGTATGCAGGGCTCAGTTATTCAGAAACCCCTCTTGGGATCTTTTGATTCCAGGTTACTAGGGCAGGGTGATCCGTGGGTTTGGTAACAATACGAATTGTGAGATATTGTATGTACTCTACAAGGCGGCGTGAGGGAGGTGATGTATTGCTTGCACTGAGTTTGAGTAATTAGAGGATTACAGAGTACATTTTAGATGTGTTTGGGGAGTTGAAGTTAGGTTGATGGTGACTTTTTGTGAAAAAAACCCAAACCACAAGTTCGACATCAGCCATGCTCTGATTTATCCTTCACTGCTCATTTCTGTCCAAAAGCCCATTTCGAGCTTGACATGAACAATGCAAAAGGATTGCAATGCTTAAATTCCCTACCACTATCTCTTATTCTCACGCCCAAGATTCCCCTCAATTCATAGCATATTAAATCCTCCTCCTCCATGGCTACACCTCGCACATTTCCCCGACCTCTCGAGCACCCCCGCATTCATCTTATAAAACACGTCCACCTTCATTTCCAGATTCACCACTGCTCTACCCACATCATCAGCCGCCGTCTGTAACAACCCCAATCTCCTCTCAAAAGCCCCCTCATCCTCCTCCTTCAACCTCAGCGTCCCATTCATCCGCACTCGGAGCACCTCAAGCCGTTTCGTAAACTTCCGGTACCAAAGTTGCACCACGATAAGTCCCGAATTATTCGCTGTATATACCCCGTAAAAAACCGCAACTGACTCGTAGCTGAACTTTAGACCCAAGTCTACGCGACGTGTATAGGTGTTGACCGCATGCAGTAGCTGTTGGAGTTCCGCGGTCGCCCGGTGGAAGCTGTTGGAGAGCTCTTGGTGGGAGTGGGAGAGAGTGGGGGTGTCCATGTACTCGAGATCTTGGGAAGTCTGCATTGTGTTTGGAAAGGAACTCAGAAGGGGGGTGTGATGGAGGGCTTTATAAAGGTTGTGGTCATGATGCTGGTGAGGGTCGAGCTGATGGAGGGTTGAACATTCCTGTTCTCACGGTATTAAACTCCGTAGAGTGAATCCCTGACGACAATATTTCCTTGTGGTGCCGGAGGTCTTAAACCTTCAATTTGAATGAGTATTTGAAGATTTTCCATCAGTGGTAATGTTGCTCAGCTCCCAACCATTCCTGCCGCACAGAATTGTGGAATATGTGCGGAGCGTGTGTCAAAATTCTGTTCCACCTCACGTTTCTTCTTTCTGCGGTGTTTTTCGTTGAGCATGCAGAGACTGGGTTGGTTTTTGGTCTGTGCTCTGTCTTTTGCGAAACGTCCGACTTGAATGTTAAGTCCTCCTGCCCCATAACAGCTACTACGAGTTGAAGCACGTAATACCAGGGACGGAAATCCTTCGGATGGGGTGTGTGAGAACAGGCGATTGAGGGTAAATCACATGGTGAAGCGGAATATAAAGAACGAGAGAAGCTCAAATCGGTTGCGCTATCCAGGGTTAGGTTTAGTATGCTTCAACAGCACGACGACATTAGCTATCACGATCCACCAACCTCATGGAGCAGATCATAGGATCTGAGACGGAGGGTTAGGCGCCTATGATCTAAATTGACGGGCTTCAACATCACCTACTACGACTTCCAACATACTCCGCCCCCGAACCTCATTTAAGCACATCCACACCCACACTTTCACACAACCATTCCTCAGCCCGAAGTTCGCATTCACCTGCTCTCCCAAAACCGCTCCAAAAAGAACACAAACAGCTTAAGTGCACCGACCGGGGGGTTCACATCTACACGGTAGGTAGTCGGGTGAGAGTGTGTTTCCAAATACTGTCGGTTTCTATCCACGCCATGATGCACCGTTGTGATCCAGTGCTTACATGGCGCCGTTGTGGGGGGATACGGGGAGGGTGAGTTGACTGCATGTACAGGAGAGGCGGTGGTGAGGGGAGGAGATGGCATTGTTGGTGGCTATGTGGTAGATGGGGAGTATGGAGGTAAACGAGAAGTGTCAAGGGTGGTCCGATGTTCGCATGTATACACTGTCTATTCGCCGTGGTACAGACACAATCTGAATCGTTGTCAGTCTATGGAAAAAATAAACGATGCTATGGGCGGTGCGGTGGCCCGTATCATACATGTTCCGTACCATTTGGCGATACTAACACTTGCGGGCGTTTGGGGATTGAGAGAATACCCGGGAAATGGATCTTCGTATGTACAAGAGTATGTCAGGAAAGGGACATCAAATTCCTGCGTATACGTTGAGGGTGAGTTCCGCCGCACCGTATCTCCAAAATGGGATTGCCGCTGGCTAAAAGGTCGTCATGCTGTCACAAAAAGTACAGCACGTACTATAGCTATCACCAATACCAACCCTGTCAATCAGTCTCGCCCCTTAACCCTCTGGCAGTGACAGAGTACTTAAGTACAGTACTCAAGTACTCGAGTCGATACCCTCATAGGGTCTTTGCTCGCGGCGGATGGATGTAAGCAGTTTTTATTCCGTTTCATATACTCTATGCTAACTGAGGCCCACAGGGAGATACTGATCTGAATATTCCTCTGCATCAACTACGTGATGCACATGATTACTGTGGGGAAGTTTGTGTTTGATTTGTAGTCACAGAACTGCACCCTTCAGGAAGAAGTCTTTGCCTTCTAGATTTGTCTGTTTAGGACGGAGCGCGCGAAGCTTTTGATATCAATCTCCAATAATAGATTCGTCTTTCTGATCATAAATTATGTTGTCTTGGAGATCTTTGTGCTTGGTACTGGATATACAATAGCGTTAACCTACTCTAACATCATTGTGATATCGATCCGGATTTCCTGGGGAATTCTCGAGTAGTTCAGGCCTGCGCGATCAATTGTCTCTAGTGTTCTGTACAGAAGTTATTAAACCAATGGAAAAGTTACTCCTCCATATTGTGCTCCAATACCGCCTGGCAGACAGAAAATCTGGAAACAAGAACCGACGTATGTAATCTGCCATGGTTATGCTTCAAAAATTCTTACAATCTACTACTCGCTGGATTTTCAAGTCTCCGGACACCCCATTATAAGCGCCCTTGGCGACACATCAAACTCACAATGACTACATCAAAACTACAATGACTAGACATTACGCTTGAATGACTACTCACTTGGGATGATGAGATAGGTGGCGGCTGGTTTATACAACACAGGTAGTCTCCCACGCGGGGGAAAGGTTAATGTTAATGTTCCGACCCATACGCCAAAATTTCCCGTTGGCCAACCGGTCAACCCATTGGCCAATCGGTCAACTCTTTGGCATTTGGATCGACTAGTTGGCTAACAGGAAGACTTGGTGTATGGGTCAACTCACTGGCAAAGCGGTACCAAGTTCGCGTATCCACTCGGATAAGTGGTACGCCCCTGATTAGGTTAGCGCGCCAAATTGGTTAAAACACGCGCTTAAAACGGAAATTAAAAAATGACGTGCTCTTTTTAATTTCCGAATATTTTGCTGTATACAGTAATTTTCGGGCGCTAACTTAATTAGTCTCGAACCACTACTGGCGTAAGTAAGCAGTTCGAGACTATAACCTAATCGGGGGTGTACCACTTATTCGAGTGGATACGGTATTGCAATTGATTGCTTCTGCTGTTATAAATTCCACAGTTTGGTAGCCATCCAGCTTGAACTTATTCTTCCTGCCCCTAGGCCCTGGGAATGCCGTCTCCTTGTAATTCTAGAAGTACTTTGCCCTCGTAGTATTAGTTCTCTTTCTTGCATCACCGAGTGCGAGGCTCCCAGCTACATGATGCAATACACCGAACACTGCATCTGATTCTTCTTGCAGGGGTGGCGACTGATACTAGTAGTCTCATGGTAGTCACTGGTGGAAGCGGTGGTGCTTCACAACAGACTTTTGTGTACCTCACCGTTACCAACCCCTAATGCTGTTCCGGTCGACCTATTCACCAAGCTAACAAGTTGGTATATGGGTTGACCGGTTGGCCAACCGGAAGATTTGGCGTATGGGTCGGGGCGTTGGTGGTGTGGCTACCTGTGGGTGGGGGGTTCTTGATGGGCTTGACCCGGTGAGAAAGTTACTCTTCCAAATCCCGAATAAAAACGCCCTCAACTTGTACAAAGTCCAACAATCGCTGATTGTGCGCCTCACCATATATTTTCAATAGGAATTCAAATTCACCCACACACTCATTATCGTCCAGTCAGCAACCGCAAACCATCGCCGCCAAACTCCCTAAACCACGCAGCCTTCCGCTCTTCACCCCTTTCTTCTAAATAAACCGCTGTCACTACGACCGTGCCAATGAAGAGTATTATTCCTCCGACGATTATCAATAGTATCCATCCATCTCCATTCCTATCTAAAGCTTCTCAAGTCAGATGGTGCCCTTGCAATAGTGGTCTTGGGGAACATACCGCCATTTTTCTTGCGCTCCTTCTCGAGAGCTGTGATGCGCGCTTGTAGATCTGCTAACGTGGCATTATGGCTGGCGGTGATCCCCTCTTCCGTTGGTGATGGTGGTGGTGGTGCGGTGGGGTGTTCGGATAAAGACTTCATAGTTAGTCGTTGTTTGGCAAGTTGGGAGGAGTGAACAATGTGTGGATTGATATGTGGTTAGAACAGGGTGGCAGATTTAATATATACTACGGCTAGTCTCCCAAACCTTCTCTTGAACTAACTTCACAAAACCTTCTGGAGTCAGCAAGGTAAATGGGAAGTTACGCCCTCTGTACTCGCACTTATGAATGCTTCTCCCACACACATTGTAGATCCTCTCTCTATCGTTGGTAGAAAATATACGAGCACAAGGCTCCTCATAAAATAACAGATACTGTTCGAAATAAATAGTTAGCTTCGCTCCTAGGGTAGTGCCTGAAATTTACCTGATAACGATACACAATCTTTCAGTATTCAGTAAACTCCTAAGGTTCAGACACAAGACCTCCGGATTCAAATTAAAGTAACCTAAAGAAATAAAGAAACCCAAGCAAGCTTCCCAATCCAAACGAGTACAAACTGACTATCAATACATATCAGCGCCGTCCGCGGGCCCATGGAACAGATACCATGCCCGCTATAAGCCCAGACATTCTCGCCAATTCGATTCCATCGTCTCGAAATGCCACTGCAAAATGACCAAATTTCACGGCAATATCAAATTGAAGAACCCAGTAATAAAATATACTTATGAAAAATACCCAGGTGGGCAAATCGGACAAAACAGAACCAAACTGAAATAAAACCCCCAAAAAAGAGACCGTAATAACAATAAAGGCAGTGGATAGGTAAGAGATAGCCACCATACTTATACCTACCGCGGGGAAGATCTTTTGATGTCCACCAAAATACAGTATGCCATCGGTCTGGTTCTCAACAACTACATTCTTGAGACTAAGCAGTCTTTTGTACACGCTATCCATTTCTTTCATGGTTTTGCACTCTAAAATAGTCAGGCCTGTTCCTTTCTGCAATTGACCAGATGCCCAAATACTCAACCCCCTGCTAAATGATACCGTGCACGTGAATGCCACCACAAACAGGGATGCATGCAGTAATCTCAGCGGGTACATGCTACCGAAGATGAACGTTAACAAGACCAACATAATCGCCTGGGAGGTTCCGAAGACAACTCTGATAAGTGGGTTAACACTTGAGTGGACAATGTCGTCTGCGATCCGAACCACAACCATGAGTGGACTGGGTGACTTTCGGAACTGGGCAGTGGTTGGTCCATCTTGCTTTTGACCTCGATTCAAATACCGCCTATAAAATGTTAGTAGAATTTCATTCTTATATAAAATTCAGCAAACCTGATAGCCCAGAAGTACATGGAAAGGTCCATCGCATCAAGTAGAGACCGACCCAGTGTCGGCTGCGAATACTCGTGTGGATACGTCTCTCCATCCAGGCTCTGCATCTCTACCATCGGGAAATTTGGGTTCCACGTAAGATGAAAAACCATCTGAGGACGTCTGAAAGTAGAGTTCCAGAAAAGATTGCTTAGACTGGAAAGAAATCCAGCGACTGATAGCCAATTGGCCAAAACAGTTGTCGGACTATTTGGACACACCCAAATGATGTTCAGAGTCACGATACGAGGAAGCAACCCAACCAAGACATAAAAATGACAGGCTATAACAAGTCCCACAAACCCAATGAGGATACACTGTTTCCATATCGCTATACGTCTCCGTCTGTCGAGGAAAATTCCCGATCTCAGCCAATCGGCAGAGGCGTGCACGTCCGAAGGATCGGTCGACAACAAAGCAGTTCCGTCGGAAGAAGTTGATTGTGTTCTTGAGCCAGCGGAGGGAATAGTTGTACCGCTAACGCTGCTATCTGACCCGGGGCCCTCGTTTGAAGTATTTCCGCGGTGTTCACCAAGGAAATCACTCGCGGTAATGATCTTACTTGATGATACCGAATCCAATTGCACCACTGGCAACCCAAATGTCATCCACGCCGTCCAGAACGCCAACCAGGGACTTGTATAAATGAGATCGCGGATGTTGGCTGTGGGAATTAGGGCAAAGGTAAGAAGCGCTGGCAAGAGAGTCATAATGGTTGTTGCTGCGGCGGCGCCGACCTTATTGAGCTCGCTCGCATCTTGAATATGTTTGTTCGTTGTGTTGACACAGATATCGGACACTGAGAATCCGATACCGTCAAAATCCCGTCGCCATAGTGCGAACTGGCGCCCTGGGTTTCTTGGAGGTAAGGAAGGCAGAGATGATGCAAGGGTAGCTATCATCACACTGAAGGTAAAAAAAGTGGTAAGGGTTCGCCCAAATGCTGACAACCTTGCCATAACGGAAAACGATGTAGAGGTTATTGTAGAGATCAATAGGAAAACTCTAGGGTATTTGAGTAGGTGATGCGCTCAGCGCTGGATATATTTCTGAGCCTCGGAGCGGGGTAAAGTTGGGACCAATAATAGACCCAAGACTTGCTTTTTCTCGACTTATTCTGGACGAAGAAGAACGTGGACGAACCAGGACAATCTGTACGTTACCAAGTCTGGGGTGGAGTCATACATGCAGGTAGCGTACTCAGAACTAGCGGGCCACGTACTTTGTGCTATGTTATCCATCAGGATGGTGGTGTGCAACTCTAGTTCACTCATTGTTGGTTGGCCGTCTGGACGATAGGTATTGATTGTGTCTGGTGCCTTGGTAGTTGTTCATGAAATTGTGGCCCTTAATTAATTGCAGCCGTACGATAGGACATCTGTTCAGATTCGACCAGGGCGGGAGGGCTCTGAATTTGCGTCAGCCCACGCAAACGCGTAAATTATTTTGTGTGAGGATTGTAAAGGGCAAACCAATAGAATAACCGTACATCTCGTGATCTCGCTTTCCAGACCATGCGTTTTGTTGACACCAAGCGAACTTGCGAGTGTGGTGACAAAGTCTGAGAACGACCTCTCGTTGCCGCCGTAGATATTCGTGAACATCAGCAGACTGGTGCTATGGAAACAATCGGAAGGCGCTAAAGAGTGAGAAAAATTTCGGTAGATGAAGAATGTAGAAGATTACAAACTTGAAGTTTAGGAAGTGGAGAGTGGAGGGGAATTTAGTGTTCGTTCTGTCGTACAAAGCCCTCGTGCTGAAGGTTCCTCTCAAACCTGCCTTGGACCTTCATGTCAAGTAACCCCCCCTTTTTGTAAACACCGGACATTACATCTACAATGTCAAGTGAACAAACTGCTTCTAAAAGTATTCCAAGAGAGTGAATGATAGATTTGACACATGAGATAGCAGTCGTAAATGTAGCGCGTCACGAATTAGGGTATAGGGTTTAAGGACCAACGTCCAGATTTCCGAGGGGAAGCACACTGGTACTGATATGGATCTGACTATCTATTCTAACCACACACCTCGATGTCTCATTACCATCTTGAGATATATTCTTATCGATATATCTCCTATACGGTAGATGTACTGGGGAATCAAGGTGCATTTAGTACTTAAGTAGTGTCAAGCTAGATATCAAAAACGACTTAACGAAACCGGCAGCTGATGCACTGGTCGCGGGATCATTCAACCGGTCCAATCATGAGCACAAATAGTAGGCCTCCTTAGGTCATCAAACAAATTTCTCAGGTGAGGATCCGTCATGGGGTACCGGCGTACATATGGTTGACGGGATTATGCCACTCAACCAGGATGCCAAAACAGATTTACCTCTGTAGTTTGGAATATGGCGAGGCCAGAGGTTTGTGTAAGTAGATACCAGATATGATAATTGAGCAAAATAAGTTGATAACGACGTCCACGGCAGTGAACTCGACGTTTTCTCTGTTGTCGGGCCCTTTGAATGCGCAATTTTCAGCTTCTTCTGTGCTAGTTGCCGCAGTTTTAATCGTAACTACGACGGCTATTGTGTTGGCGCATGGGAATAGCTTTCGGCTTGTGAATGTCTGGCCGATCAATTTTTGATTGTAAGCACTTCTTAATGTTTATTTTTCCGCACGAGCTCGCAGGTTATTTGGTTCCAAAGCCTAAGATTCTATTCCGCGGCCTTGTTATTATTAGCTTTGCCATCCACTAATAAAGAGGAGTAAGCAGTTTTTATTCTACCTCATATACTCTATATCCTAACTGCGATTCACAGAAGCTACGGAGTCTTGGCTGACCTTGCGCTAAACTACTTGGTTCACCTGGTCAGTTTGTTGATCTTTGGATGGAATAACTTGTGAAGGCCAAGGGATAAGTCGTGTTTGCGGCAAGGAGCATCGTTTGGGCGTTAAGAAGGTGGAAAGAGAGTAATAAGGCTCTTCTGGATTTCAAGGGGCTCAGGTGTTTTTGCTTTTGTTTTTGCTTTGATCTCTATCTATAGACAGTCTATTCTATCCAGTGTTATTCTCTCTCTCCTTCGAGCTCGCATCGTGTCAATATCGTACGCTCCTCTACCTCCTCTTCGTAGTATCCAGCGTGATATAATCAGATGGAAGATCGTTTTTCAACCATTTCATCCCAACACTCATTCTGCAAAAACTGCAATTTTTTCTGATAGTAATTACTTACTTGAGTAAGTACTTGTTCAGAATTATTCCCTAAGGTTTGTATAAGCTTCATTCAGAAATTTTAGGCTTGCAAGAGTTTTTGAGTTTTATTGAACCCCTATCCCTTCGATCGTAAAAGACCAACTATGGTCCTGAACTATTAAGGTTCTTTGAAGACACTCGAAGTGCCCGTTCAAGCTTATGCAGCAAGGGAGAAAACCAGTGCCAAATCATATCGAGTTCTTAACATCTACACGAAGCCATGTTACAATTCTTTCGTTCTTGATCGGGTACTATAATTTTGGGGCAAATTCATTGGGACCAGTGGTGGTCCTAAAGTTTATACGAACGAATGGATAGGATAAGGATAAGTGTTTAGGTACTAAGTACTTAGATCCTTCTACCCACAACGTACTTAAGTTCCCGAAATTTGAGGGTAAAGGACATTTTGGCGAATGTATGGCAGATTAGGGCTGTCGATCGAGTTAAACTCTTTCGAGTTTAGTTTTTCGCAAAACACTCAGGGCTTCGTGTTTAGATCTTAGGTTTAAACCTGAGATAAGATTTGATAAGATGGTGATAATAGATGAGATCGTCAGGGCAATAAGATCCGATAACCTAAGTCCAAGTGATGCCTAGACATCTTCAGTGCCCTCAGCCTCTTCCTCTTCCTCTTCCTCTTCGCTCTCTACTTACCAGGCCCTGTATCTATCTGCTCATCGATCCGTCGCCATTCTATCATCGGGCTTGCAGTACCTGAATGAAACTCCAGGTTTCTATATACTTCAAACCAAATCCAATTAGATTAAAAGCTCAAAGCTCAAAGCTCAAAGCTCATTGTAAGCAAATTTCGGGTTTTTTCCTGAGCCCCGGCGAAGCTCCGAGTACTGTAAGTGCTAAGTACCTCTTGGCCAAAAAGTGACACTAGTAAGGGCTGGGTTGGGCCCTAAATCTGGCAAAAGTTTGTGACTGACTCAGTAGTGTCGAAGGAAGTTCAGAGTTATTGAAATTTGATGGCAGTTGGAAAGAAGGTTGAACAAGGTTTGCTCAATATTCTCACCGTCTGCCATATTTCTCCCACTCCCTTTTTTCTTTATCTAAAGCAAGAGCAATGATTTCTCGTTTTTTTGGGGGGGCTGGCCCGGCTAGCCCTCCATCAAACGAAGTACCCTCCTCCTCAGTTATTATCACGTCTGCGCCCCATTCAAAGATCAACCCCACAACTTCAGCTCATTCATCAATCAATCACACCATTTCAACAATCAGCCCTCGAGCTCCCGCCAGCATTACAATGAACACCGGTCGATGTACAATCAGCGAGTGCCAGTGCTTCCTTGGTGTCTTTGTAAGTTCTGGGGGGCCTGTGGCGGATCTCCTCTGCACGTCCCAGCATTGTGGGCAAAAATTCGAGTACCATATGACAAGGAACGTCCAATCGTACAACGACCCCCCCTAGGACCTCCCAAGTATGTTTTCCCTTTGTATTCCTTCTTCTGGCAACTTGCTAAGGGTTTTCAGTTTATACCCCTCGACGAATTCTTGTCGATCGACTTATCGAGAGGTTACTACGATATAGAATCCTGTTCATTAGAGGAACACCGGCTTGTGGAAAGACAGTCCTAATGAATCTCATCCATAAAAGAATCCTCGAAATTAGCCCAACATGGACGATTAACACATTTCATGGATGGAAACAGGGAATGGACCAATCAGCAAGCACAAAGTTCTTAGAGGAGGGAACCGGTGCTGTAAAGAACGAGCTATTACTGACTAAAGACCGAGTTGTTTTTGTCGATGATGTTCAATCGTCATATTATGACGACCATTTTTGGACGTTCCTAAAGGGATTCGAGTCCGGATATGGAGCGTACTTCGTTCTGTTAGGAGCGTATGGCAGTCCTGGAGACAAACCAGTGGAACTCAAGACTGGAAACCCTCCCATATTCGACTCACAACAAAGGATCTCTTTAACCTGGCAAACCCACGATTCAAATCAACCTCCCGTGGGACTATTGCTGAATAACGACGAAGCAACCGATATGATCTCTAGGATGTGTCAGCATAACGCCGATGGGTTCATATTTTCCGAAGGATTGATGCAACTAATGATCGAAGTTTCCGGTGGACATGCAGGTGCCTTATCCGGATTAATAGATACTGTTCTTTGGGACAGTGTAAGTCACGATCCGTTGCCATCAAAAAAGGAAAGTACTAACGCATAGTTTGAGGCCATCCGACATAGGGTTGGCAGAGAGGGGGGGCGGCCGGTAGTCACGGAGGAACATTTCAAGGAAGCGTTCTTCCAAGACCCGACAGCGGCGAGGCTGAGAAAAGTATTGAAGAATCGCCATTTCTCAAGAGCCTTGCCCTCGAGAGAAAGTCTTCCCAGGAGCAAAAGTATCTCTATCACAAATAGAGATATTATTAGCAGAGACATTGTCAAAGTGTTAAAGAAAACTGCGATGGATGGATACATACTTGCACACCACAAAAAAATGAGCGAAGAAGCGATCACACATTGCTATCACAATGGGTGGCTCCATAAAACATACTTCGGGGAAGTTTTAGTGTACCGGATTCCATCCCCATTGCATCTGTGATATGTCACCGTGCAATAACTTGTCTGGATATGAACACACCTGCTGAGCTAAATTTACTTCAAGCATCTCAGAGGAATGTTCCTTGAAAGTGAACCTTCGGTAAACGCCACCAGTCCCTTAGATCTTGCCATACAGGTCATTCGTGCATTTAAACCATCCAATTTAAGGAATCCTCCGAGAAACCCGGGAAAAATACCGAATTATCCTTCCGAAGACGCTTACCAGAAGGAGTTTTACAGGTCGTCGGACCATGTTGTGGATTCGAATATACTGTGGTCTCCTGAATTTGGTAAGCAGGGGAAAAGAGAGGAGGGTGCATTGACTTCTATTTATCAGGTGAAAGATGGGGCTTTGAGTTCCTACGAGAAGGGAACGATCTAGTTGAGCATTGTTCAAGGTTTAGAGAAGGAGGCAAATATCACAAATGGGTTCAATCGGGAGAATTCAAGGATTGGATAATCCTTGACTTTTGAAAAAATTACCCAAAGGCCGAACATTGTGGTAAGCCAGCCTTCACAGTTATACTTTTGACTTTAGATCATAAGCGCTAAAATTTGTCCCTCTAACAAAATTAAATGAGCTGTATCATGTTGTTTTCACCAACGAGTTCGAGATGGTGGAAGTATTTGACTGCAAATTGGCCAAAATTTCGTGGTTCTTTCTAACTGAAACATGACACAAGTAGGTTCTGTCATTTCTGTACTCATTCTGCAGGCGGTTTCTGTTTCTAGAGAGCAAAAACTAATCCATCAGCTCGCCCCACCTTAGCAAAAAACAATCACGATTGCCAACAAAACGAATAAGTTTCCCGCGTCTACGTTAAATGTCTGCCTCATGTTCTAGGGGGTGTAATTGATGTTACGGCGGTGCTTCGAGGTTGCCTACATTTTCTATCAAGATGAAGGTTTCTTAAGCAAGGCGGGGCTTCAAAAGCTGCTAATGGGTTTTAGTGTTTAAGGGGATGTTTTATGATCTTTGTTAGACGGTGTTGATGACGTTTGTTGTTTGTTGATGGATAAGTTATTGCTCATGTTTGTTCTAGGGGGTGCAATTGATGTTACGGCGGTGATTCGAGGTTGCTTGCATTTTTTATCAAGATGAAGGTTTCTTAAGCAAGGCGTTGCTTTTTTTTAGACCGTCCTCTTTTTGGAGTAAGGCCTGTGGCGGTATCCGTTTTCGTGTATCCGGTATAAAGTAAAGCAATTTATTCGACATCGCCGTGTTGACAATAATGTAACGCTTATCCTGGGATTGGCGTTGACGACTTCTAAAGTTGTTGGAATTAAGGTACATACTTTGTTCGTACAAAAACAAAGCAGCAATAGCAGCAGCAGGTATTCCAACAAACAAACCCTTCCCACGCAATACAATCAATAATAAAAAAAGCCAGGTACAAAAAAAAGAATACATCCACAAGAAGCCACTCTTCGCGCACAAATACATAAACACTACCCCCTAAACATCCTCCACATAAGTCCCTGGCACAAGTCCCTCCCCATCTCTAGTCTTGACCCTAACCCACCCGCCCACATCTCTCTCCACCACCACAAACTCCTCCCCCTCCCTCATCCCCACCTCATCGTCCCCAACAGGCTCATACGCATACAACGCCCTAACGCTTTTCTTCTTCATCCCAGTTCCCCTGGGCTTTACCGGCGGTGGCGGCCCCCGCTTCCCCTTCACAATCTTCTCTACATATGAGGTCGGCACTAGCCCCTCCTCCCCGTCGCCGCGGCGCACCGTCATCCACCCCCCGTCGTCGTCGATGATCGTGACAACCGCGCCTTGCTCGACTGAAACTTCCCCAGATGAGGTGGAGGAGAAGGTGTAGAGCATTTTCCCGGTTTCTTTTGGTTCTATGGCCTGGGAGCTGGTGGGGGTGGAGGGTGGGGAGGGGGAGGGGGCTGGGGCTGGGGCTGGGGCAGAGATGTAGCGGTCCGGCGGAGGGGCGACGAGGCGGCGGGTAGGTGCGGTTGCTACGGGGGTGGGGGTATCGGAGGTGTTTGAGGTCGTGGAGGCGCCGGAGATGGAGGGAGATTTAGCGAGACGGTTTGTGCCAGTCCGTGGGGCAAGAGTTGAGGCTGTGCTTGCGGAAGTATTGGCTCTTGATAATCCTGAGGTTGTCGAGAGATCTGTTTCGCTTCCACCGTTGGCTTTGAGCGCGACTTTCTTTTCATCACGTAAGGCCTTTTTGGCGGCTTTGTCGAGGACACCAGGACATGCGGCTGGGACTTTCATTTCACATTTTGAGTGGCATGCGTAGCCGCAGTCGGTGCATTTGAAGCCTTTAGATGTGAGACCCCAGATACGCTCGGAGCAGAGGTCGCAATTGGTGAGGATTTTGAAGGTGGTAGATTTGAAGTTGTGGGATTGTGTCCCGCGGGCGACGTCGCCGACGGCAGAGATGATGGCCTCGGTTTCTATTTGGCAGGTGAGGAGTTTGAAGGAGTGGGGGAGGATTTCTTCTTGGCAGAAGAGAAGCGCCTGGATTGCCTGTCAAAAATGATCAGTGCTTGTAGCCGGGGGAACGTACTCGCACAACATCGATTTCTTTCTGAGCTTGGCTTTCGTCTAATTTAACGTTGTCCCAGTTCTCAGATAGTTGCTGTATTTCCTTCCCTCGCTTCTCGACCTCCGCCTTCAATCCTTCCATTCCTTTCCGACTCTTCTGGAGGATATTCCGCAGGTAAATTTGTGCTGGCTCGTCTACCACCATATCCGGGTTGTCATGCCATATCGGGCTTGCCTCGAAAGCAAAATCGCTCGGTTCTGTCCAATTTGTGGTGTTGTGCCTCAAAAACATTCCAGAGTCGAGAACTGGAATGTTCCGTTCGATCTCCGATAACTGCGTGCTGAGGTGTCCAATGGAGTTCTGGTGCATTGTAGTTTCGAGGTTTGTGCTCAAAGTCCAGAGAGTATTGGTTTTTGAAACCCTAGTTTCATTCAGATCTTGGAGGGACTGTTGATGGTTAGTTGCAACTAGGAAAAGGCGGAGCGAGAATGCGGTACGTTGATGATTTCCGGCAGGTCTTCGTGGAAGTACCGTTTCTTGTGTGCGTTTGCGGCTTCGATCTGAAGGAGGTAGGTATTCTGGCCGCCACCAATATCAGTTCTCGATTCCATGTCCCCGAGCGTACTCAGACCGACCTTGACATTGTTCATCTCCACCAACTCCGTTTGGTATGAGCGCTGCGCCTTCGTCTTTCCCGCATCATAGCTCTTATCCACCTTCTGCCGCTTCTCCTCCACCTCCTTACACTCCGCATCGTAGGACCCCTTCGCCTTCTTCAAATCCCCATACACTCCTTCCCTCTCCGCCAAAAGCTTCTGCGACAGTGACTCATGTCGCTTCCTGTAGTCATCATACCTCGTCGCTAAACTCTTCAGCACATCTGCAACCTGTGTCGTAAGTGCAGTCGAAAACGCATCCCTCTCAGCGGCCAGCGCTTCAGTCGTTGTCAAAATCGTCGTCCAAGTCGTCAAACTCGCGCTAACACCTCACCCGCGTAAGCCTCGGCTCCTGCCGGGAGCGTGGCGCACATACCTCTCCAGCGACCCGGGTGTCAACTGCGGCGTGTCGCCCACCGACAGAAACGCGCTTTTTTTTGATTTTTTGTCGTAGTATTTCCGCGACAGCGCATTGATCTTCGCGGCGTATTCCTTCTCGATTGCGGCGCGTTCACGGTAGAAGGCCTGAATGTCGTCGAGCCATGAGATGCCATTGGCGACCTACGCGTTGTTGTCAGCATGATTGAGAGAGGGATGGGGTTCCGGGTGTCGTGCCCATGCGTTGACGGGTTTGAAGCTGTCCTGAAGTGTATCTGTGGGTCAGCGCGGTCGATTGCGGCGGAGAGGGAGGCGGGTGTCGCAAAACCTTTAGCTCTTCGCCGAAGTTGACGGGAGGAGGACCGCTCATTGTGGACCAGGTTTGGGGGTGAACCAATGGTAATGGCCGGGTGAGTGCGACTGTGATCGAGTGAGTGCTGTAGGAGAAGTATAGGTGGTCTTTGATGAGGATGGCGGGGTAGGTTCACGGAGAGGTGCAAGAGCGGCTGGGCGTAAGGCGCTAAGGTCTGATGACTTCTAGTTTTGGACAGGGATGAAAGCATGCGACAGCACTCACCACCAACCATGTTTTGGCGGACATGCTCAATTTCACTTGCAACTCGGATTTGATTTTGGTATGTACAGCCATTTGTTTACAATATACAACTGCGCTGATCTCACAAGTTTCCAACCCCTCGCCCTCAATAGTACGTCCACAGCTATTGCATTTCAGTTTCACAATGACGCCTCGCTCGTACGTAGCTGCGAAGTCCTCGCCGATGGATGTTCCTGGCCATGGATACCGGCCGTTGTTGCAGATGGTGCAGTGAATTGTCATTTTGTCTGTTGTATAGTGTGGAGCAGGAGAAGAGGGGTAGGGACAGTCCTTTTTATTACAGGAAGAGGAGAGCAGCTTGGATAATAGTGCTACTTAGTAAGTATGTATATACGCCCAATAATTCAAAACTCAATGGCTCACAGAACACAATTCATACGAGGATTCAATTTCGCAGATATACAGCCATTTGTTATTCCACAATCGTGACCGTACTGCAGCTTTGACACTCGGCTTCCTCATCTCACAAGTTTACCAAGTACATGCTCTCAAAAATGCTATCCAGAAACTCCACCAGTTTCTCGCCCTCAATTGTATGGAGGCAGCTGCTGCACTCCAGCCCAACGATGTTGTCTTGTCCGTATATTGCTGTAAATTCTTCGCCGATGGAAGTTCCTGGCTGTGGATATTGACCCTCGTTACAGGTGATGCAGTGGGTTGCCATTGTGTTTGCGTGCTCGTGAAGTCTGGAGGTGGAGGAGGGGAGGGTGAGGGTGAGGGTGAGAACTTTTATGGAGTGGATGTGCATCATGGCAGGTATTGGAAGGCAACTTGAATGACGACACAATAACCAGATCCAAAGACCTAGACCAAAGAACAAGGCGAGAAGAGACGGAAACAGAACAAAGGCAGAGAGATTAGACAAGAAGACCCAAACCAACAAACGCGGCGAGGAGACAGACTATGGAGGTAGAACTCGCCATAAATCAAAACTGAAACTACTAAGTTCTTAACTTGTAAAACAAATAAGAATTTGTCGCAGATAGGTACGTGGGTGTAAAGATTTGGGGAGCTCCAACTGGCGTGATACAGACCCAATGTATCCACTCCACCTCAACCAACGGTCGCTTGTATTGAAAGACCAAGCTCATCGAACACCAAAACTCGCTCTCTAACTCTCCACCATTTTTTGCTGGCTTCGGGAAAGGCTTTTGTCAGTCTAGGTATGTCGATCTGCTTTCATCCTTTTGGACAAGCTTTTAATAGCGAAAAGGGCTTGTAAAATGGATATTTAGCCCGAAAAATTCCGACGAAATAGTTTCCTCAAACCACCAAACCTCCATAGAAATATTCCATTGGCCTTACGTGTGGTTATATTTTAAGCTTCAGCTGCATGGACACCTGTCTTAGCCCTGTTATTCCCATTCGCTATGCGGATAACTTCTGTCGTGCATGCAGCATTCCCCTCAGTTTACAACTCGGCGAAGCAAATGTGGTGTGCTGCCGCAGCCGTCTCATAAGGCCTCTGTATCTCGCAGAAATCTTGAGAATGCAAAACTTCTACCTCCATCATGGATCTCATATTCCACCATGTTCTCTTTGCCGCATTCCTTTTTCCAATGACATCAGCGACATTGATAACACAGCCGATACCAGCGATGCCATCTCCAAGCCCATACAGTATTGCGTCCTCGACTATACCAACAAAACAAGGCGGTATTGCTTGTGCAGGCCGGTACGTTCAGCCTACCCCAGTTCCTGAACTCCGCCGAAGACAGCAATCGCTCGGTTGGAACGATCCACCAACTTGCAACGTCGGTGTGTGTGACTCGGGTCAATATTGTACTGTGTTTGCGACCGAGTCAGCAAGAGGTGATTTTGTGAAGGGAGTCTGTTGCGCAAAGTACGTCGTTGATATATCAGATGGGCTGGTACGATACCGACTGATACATTTAATAGTGGGCGAATATGTTCATCTCTTACATCATGCGTCGACCAAACGGCGCACACCAAGAGCACAGTATCGTTGGGGGTGTACTCAAGCGGCACGATATTCTGGTCATATATCCCTCACATCTTCGGTACGAAATAAGATTGACATTCTAAGCTACAGTGGCACGTCGTTCCCCTTCTGCTCCTCACGCTACTTTCAATACGGCTACGGTTTTGGAACATTCATTGACCTGGACTGCTGGAAGACTCGCCTACCCCCCAACGAACTTTCAACCACTATCCTGAACCCATCATGGAAACTGTACGCAGTCAACACGAACCCGGAGAAAGGCCCGCTACCAACCACAACATTCACAGACCTATCCACATCCGTCCCCACATCCGTCGAAACATCCGCCGTACAAACCGAAACCTCCACTTCTTCACCCAACCTCACCATCCTAGTTCCACAAAGCGGTGGAACTAAAGCGATTCCCGCAGGTACCATCGCAAGCATAGCGATTGGCTGTATCGGTGCCCTGGCGCTTTGTGCGGTGGCGGTAATGCTAGTCTGGTTCATGCTCCGTGCACACAATCCGCCACCACCGCCACCACCGCCACCAACGCAGGAGCATCATTATGTTTATTGGCCGGTGTACAACTACGGCTGGCACGGCGAGCAAAGAATCGATGCGCCGCGATTTGGGTACCCGCCGGCGGTGCCCGTGGAGGTGTCGGCTGATCCGAGAAACAGGTTGGAGGTTTCAGCTGATCCGAGACACAGGTAGCGGCGTAGGGGATGGGATATATGAGGAGGCGGTGATGGTTGTTTTATACAATGTGGACTTGATGTTCAGTGGCTGGCATGAACGCGGGAGGAGTGTGTTGCGAGGGACCAGACTTAATAAAGGAGACCAAAAGAGACGGAAACAGAACACAAGCAGAGACCAGACACAAGGACGAACGAGACGAGAAGAGACGGACTATCTACCTGGGTAGATACGAAGGCCGAGAAGATGGAACCTGCCATACTCAATTAAGTAACTCAAAAACAAAATAAGTAAGAATTGAATTTATAGTCTTGTAGCAAGGCTCTTCAAGTTCCCAGAGAAACCTAAACCCTAACCTTGGATAGAGTAAGTACAGACGTCAAGCTCCAACTGGCGCTAAGCACAAACCAACCACCACTCACATCGGAAGACCAAAATCGACAAACTCTCCGACCTCACCAAAATTTTCCCCTAACTCTCCACCATTTTCAGTATCTCTGGTTCCTCAGACGGTCTTTGTCAGACTGAACTCTCCAAAAGTAACATAACCGACAACTCTGCTAAAGACCATCTATCTCCTCCCGACTAACTAACCTCGTCCCAGAAACCATAAGACCTCACGATGAAGTCTCGTCCTCCCAGTGGTTCGGCACACCGCTATCGTCAGCTACTCACTGCACCGCTCAATCCTTTCAAACGCCTGCTTAATACCACGACTCTCTTGATCTATCGCCTTCAACTGCTCTCGTGTCTAGACTTTTTTTTGCCTCGCTTGCAAGCTCGCTAAAATCCGAACAACGAGAGCAGCCTTCAACGCCTATCCACAGTCCGGCCATGGTCACCGCTGGTGATGCCGCCCTTGGCATAGACCAGCCAGATCAACGGCCGAAAACGCCTGGATGTCTGGCGGGTAGTTGAAAAGCGGTGGATATTCATGATTATCTACCGGCATCTGTGAACTGCGGGCCCAAAGCATAAAGTATAAAGTGCACGGTTCTCGTGAGTTACATACGACTCTTTCTTCTGGTGGAACAAGGTTTTTGGTTTCCCTTGGGTGCCCTTCGTCTTGTACGTCTCTAGTGATTCTCGTTGGACGCAAGGTTGCTGACATCTATCAGAATACATTACCAAGAGAAAGAGATATTGTTAGTATCCGTCTTTATGCTGTTGATACCCCCCCGTATTGGGCTTGCACCAGTTGTCGTTTAAGGTCTTTGGCCCGGGAACTAACCCTTCTGTCACCAGATTTCACTTGTTGACTTGTACCAGTTGCTGTCGAAGGTCTTGTACTACCAGCCGTCGAAGGTTTTGCACTACCAGTTGCCGTCAAAAGTTTGAGCATCAAAGGTTTGGGGGTCATCAAAGGTTTGGGCGACAAAGGTTTAACCACGGAATAGCCCTTCTATCCCTAGATTGCACTAGCTAACTTGTCCAGTTGCTGCCGAAGACCGCCGCTAGTAAGTGCTTTCTCTAGTGCTCCCCTCTGGATGCACGGTTGCTGACTTCTATCAGGTTGTTCACCAAGAAAAAATCATACTGTTAGTATCCGTATTGACGCTGTTGATCCACTTTTCCCTGATTGGTGAAAGCTTCTGACGCTATGCAATAGACTATGTTCTGCGGAACAGGAGACTTCGCATCAAGGGTATATGTATCATTAAGCAAAGGGTGGAGGAGTCGGGTTGGTTTGAAAGCATTACTGGTGTAAGTCTCTTTATTATCTGACATTTGTTCTTTAAGAAATGGGGGGAACTGACACGTGTTCTCACAGAAATCACCATTTGGTTTATTTGCTGGAATTGTATACTACTATGTGTACCAGCTTCTCTTGCCTATTGATGAAGCTCCGTGCAAGATGGCGAAGGGCTGGGCAGAGAAGAAGATTTTAGATTAGTGACATCATTAGTCGAATACTAGCAGACAATCTTCGAGCCTATCATGTTCTATGCGTACAGATAGGTTCGTCTACAGAAGCCAACTCTGGATCCGTTGCACAGGATAGATATGTATTCAACTCAATACCCTCGCAGCTGTATACGAAGCTTCAGTGAGAGTTCGACACCTACTTATTTGTAAAATGTCTAAGGTTCCCACAGCGCTGGGACTACGTGTGATAGACTGCGAGCCTGTCAAGAGGGCGATATTTGCTGGACGGAACTGGTTCATCGCCCATCACTCATGAGGCAGGTTTAGAGTTTCGTTTCATATTGGAATGATCAGACTTAGAATGTCAGAGCTAGAGTAGTGCCTGACACCCATGTGTATACCTGGCTAAATCGCATCCCCCGTATCTCAGTATATATCCTTACTTATCAGTTGACACGATCTCATGGTACCTACAAACGGCCAATAATGTTAAAGTTTGCAGATTTGTTTTATGTACTTTTGTTGTGGATGCGCTCGCACACCAGCGTCTGCCTCCTTCGCAAGCTCAGTCGGCATCTCTCGGCACGAGAGCATATTCTGGACATCTGGTCTTTTGACGTGCAACCTAACTTACGTCAGTAATATAAACCCCCACATAACCAACGCAAGACCTCGCAAGAGGAAGTCTTACAAAGCCAAGTTTATCCGACTCTGTTTACCCCTCTACCGTTAAATTACACCAGTTATCGTTCCATACTTCGTACGTGTGGAAGTAGATTTCCTCCTTTGATTGGATCTTCTGCCCAACTGACATTTGTCTTCACAGACATCTCGATGAACTGTATGTAGGCACCAAGACACCTTCCGTCGGCTGACTTACGAGATTGCTAATTCGTAAAGACCCCCCGGAATTCTTCTTGCTTCTATGGGCGACTTGCTTCCCTATTTTGGCTATTGTCAGGTTTATAAAGGATTATCGCCGACGCGTTGCGGAAATGGAGAAAGCTAGGAAGGTTGAGGAGAACGAGCGGCGAAGCATTAAGCACGCCTCGATGCGTTGAATAAGGCTTGATGAAGTAATCAACGAGATGAAGAATTTGAGTGCGTTCATGAATCAATCAATGCAAAACTAAAAAAGCTAGCTGGGGCGTGGGGAACTGAGAAGGAGAAGGACGGGGAGGACCTACAGCCGGCTGATGACTATCCCAGAAATTGAAACACTGTCACTGCTGTCATGGTGTTCTGGTCGGGATACCTAGTTCATTTGGGCGTATGTACGAGTCGAGTGAAGCATAATTGAAGTTAGATGGGGGGTCGACGTCTGGAAATGAGGAGGAGGAGGAGGATTTGCAGTTGATCGATGACTTTTATACTGACCCAAGCGTGGATACGCTCAAGAATTCAATACCCTTGATCCAATCCATAAACCCCCGCACCTATCATACGCCCCCCCCCCCTTCTCGCAACTCTAAACACCCAACCGCAACGCACACGCAACAATCCTCTTCCTCCCCCTCGCCGCAAAAGTCCCCACCAAAACCTCCTCCACCCCCTCCATAGCCTCCTTAACCCTTTCCACCTCCTCCAACCCCTTCTCACCCCCCAACAACCCCCCCACATCCCTCACCTCCACCCCCTCAATCTCAATCCTTGTCCCTTCATCCCTCCAACACCCCCAAAACTCCGCCAATACAGCAACCAAATCCCGATCTCCAAGGTACACAAGAACATACTCTGGATCCCGTTCCAACGCCCTCAGTCGCAGTGCAATCTCACGTCTTCCCAGAAGGTGCAGAGACGAGGAGTTGAACCGGAGGATTGAGAGTAGCGTGGACTCGTCGAGGATTGCAGAAAGGAAGTTGGGATTGCGGAGTGGGTGCGGGATGTGTTGACGCCGGCGGGAGGTGTGACCGGAGGGCGGGATGGAGAGACCGATCTAGATATTGGTTAACTTCTGAGAGCGGGGGGAGAGGGGGAACGCACGGTGCCGGAGAAGAAGTCGTGTTTTTGGGAGGCGGTTAGGGTGTGGATAGGGGTGGGCGGTGGCATGGTGTGAGGTTGGAGGGGGAGTTGGATGGGTTTTAGCAGTTACCAGGTACTTCATCTACCACGGGAAACACACCTCCGACAACACACCCAACCATCGCTTAATTTTGCCAAGCCCCTTTTTATCCAATCAGTTTGATTATTTTCAGAATTCTTAGGCTTCGGAATTCAGCTATCCTTCGCAAGATAGTCCCTAGAAGTCCCAAAAATGTCCCTCTTCGGTGCCCCAAAGGCCGGAGAAACCTCCAAAACTGCTAGTATCGGGTTCTTCGCTCAGAGACTCGCAAAGGCCATCCCCAGCACTCAAACAACAGGACTCGGATCTGCTGTTGACCTCACCAACACCGCGACTACTGACTCTTCTGCTCCGGAAATGTCACTTACCCCCTCTACGGACTACGGCTCCTTCCCCTCTGGAGTCGTTACTCAGCAAACCACCGGTTCCTCACTCCCAGTCTCCTGGAGTCCGAGTATTCAGGAAATTACATCTCCAACCCACAACGACGAAGTCGAACCCATGGACAGTGACCATGAGGACGATAAGGACGACATCATGACGGAGGTTGGTGCCAACGATAATTACCAGGAAGAGCATTCGTCACAACTTTCCTCGTTAAACAGCACCCCCAGAAGCAGACCCGCCGATATGTTCAACAAGCCGGGCACCAGCATCGTCAAAAGGTGATACCAAAAAGAGGTGGGAATCCCAGAAACCCTGAAAATTCAGAAGTACGACTGACCCCTATACAGTGAGGCACTTTCCGACCAATCGGAGATGGAAACCTCAGATGAGGACGCGCAATCGCCGACAAAGGCTACACAGCGAAGGCGCAGCACGAGACCCAGAACAACAAATGCAGCACGTTTGCTGTACACCCCCTGCAAGCAAATGACCCCATTCGTTATGGGAGAAGCCGCCAAATCAGTTGATACGCAGGAGAAACTGATGGAAGCGGTCGGAGACAATCGAGCAAGGATCGAATCCCTGCAAACGCATTTTGACGAATTTAGAAACACAGAGTGGCCGACTTACGCTACTGTTTTTAACGAATCAACGAACGCTACCGCCCAACGTCTGAATACACTTCAGGAAACGGTGAATGTCATTGCCACGGCGTGTGCAAACACGGAAAGCCTCGTCCAGTGCATGAGGAAGCAACCAGTCGGTGAAGCCGTCCTGGCGAGGATGGTTAACAGGCTGTTCGAAATGTTTTCAGAAAGAATTGCTGAGGAAGAGGAAAGGAAAGAAGCAGAGGCGGCTCAGCAGAAGAAGGAGACTGAGGGAAAGATCAAGGTAACGATTCAAGAGGACCAAGTAATGAGGGAGGTCCAACCCATCGCTATCAGTCAGACGGCGGAGGACGAACCAGAGGGAATGGACGTTCAAAGGCCACTTTTGGAGGAATCGAAACATGCACCTGCCATCCCACCAGGGGGGACCCTTCCAGCAGGTGGTGTTGTTCCGGCGGTTCCCATCTTTCCGGTGTTACCGGTCACGGCGGTCCAATTCAGACGAAAGAAAGTACCAACCCCAGTTGCAGGACCCAGCAACAACAAGGCTACACCGGTAGTCAAAAAGACAAGTGGCAAGGCAGGGAAGGCCAATGCCACAACAACGGCCCCTCCCCTCCAACCGAAAGCGATGAGAGACGCCGAAAAGGAGAAGCCAAGGAAGCCAACGTACGCAGAGAAGGCGGCGATGTCAGCCAAGGGCCAAAACAAAAAAGAAATCGCGAAGGACAAGGACGGCTTTCAACAGGTCGTCAGGGGGAGGAATGAGACCAAGCAAGAGAACAACAGCCTGGCTCCCATCTTCGAAAACAAAAACACGCTGGAAAACAGGAGGATCATTTTCAAGAGAAACAATGGACTCCCAGTCTCCGAAAAGAAGGATGTTGAGATTGTGTCGCAAATCAACATCGCACTCACCAAGGCCGGCATCCCCTTTCACATTAGCATCACCGGAATTACTACAAATGTTCGGGGAACCATCACCATGATGACTACCCCCAAGGCCTCCTCCGACATGATCCTCAAGTTCAAGGATATTGTTGTCACGGCGGCCAGGAGAATCGACCCAGGAATCATCGACATCGAAAAGAACGAAACCTGGGAGAAAGTCAAGATGCATGGACTGAGCTTTGAGCAGTATGCAACAAAAAAAATGGGAGGTCTGGAGAAACTCAGACAGGAAATTCAGGCGGAAAATGAGGGAGTAGTCGTCCCTCTTGCGATCAATTGGTTGGGAAGACCAGCAGACATCAAGGAGAAGAAGAGATCGGAGAAGCAAGCATCGTCTGTGGTCTTCATGATCAAGGAAAAAAAGGAGGCACAAAGGTACCTTGACAAAGGACTGAGGGCAGCGGGGATCTGGCACCAAGTGGAGAGATATGTGAAGGCCGGACCGGATTCCTTTTGTGAAAAATGCTGCGGGTGGGGACACCTGGAGTCAAAATGCGGGAGACTTGGGATGAATAGGTGTATGCTGTGTGCGGGCAATCATCTCACCAAGGACCATAAGTGCGATGTCGTCGGATGCAAGGCCAAGGCAGGACAGAACTGCAATCACAACACCGATAAATGCACAAATTGCAAGGGTGTACACATAGCCAAAAGCGGGCTGTGTCCCAAGAAACAAGCCGCGATGGAAGAGGCAAAAAATGAGAGAAAAACCTGGGGGGATAGAGTTCGGGGTGCTACCAATCAACTCAAATCCCAACATGTTCGCACTGAGCAAGAAGACAAAGCTCCCTCGACCAAGGAAGCCGAAAATAAGGAGGGCAATACCACCCCCATCAACGACAAAGGCAAGGACAAAGAAGTTCGCTTTGAAGTCCAAAACAAAACGGAGGTTCAGGTCGCAGCGACGCAACAAGAGCCGGAAAGCATCCCCGAGACTCAATGAAGATACTACAAGCGAATTGTAGGAGATCAAGGGAGGCGACGATTTTGGCATTGGAAAAGGGAATTGAAGTGGGGGCTGATTTGATGGTAATGCAAGAGGCGTATCAAGGAAGAGGAGGACTTCAAACCAGCCATCCGGGCTTCAGGCTCACAAGAGGAAAGAGAACAATGGCGGCAGTGAGGATCGACACCAAACTGCAGATAGACGATTTAGGAGATTTTGGAGGACAAGGAGACGTACAGGTCTTCGAGGCCTCAGAGGAAAAAGATGGGAAAGTACGCATTGTCAACGTGTACGACCAAACCTACCAACAAGACGGAGAAAGGACATCGGAAAGACCAGCCAGAGGAGCGGACTGGACCGGTATCCTTACAACAAGCAACATGGTAGTGTGTGGAGATTTCAACGCGCACAGCCCGATGTGGGATGATGGGTGTACCGGGAGAATCAACGCGGGATTTCTCGAGGGACTCATCACAAGACACGACCTGGAAGTCATCAATGATGGACAACCTACATACATGGCCACCAGGGAAGGTCGAAACGTTCAGTCGATTATCGATGTCACCTTGTGCAGGGGGCAGCAGCTAAGAGACATAACGGCTAGAACAATGACTCAGGACGAGGAAGATATCAACTTGGATCATGCGATGATCGAAGTGGAGTGGAGCCTCGGCAAAGACAACAAGACGAGTCAAACGGTCACAGGATGGAACCTGGAAGCAATGCAACAGGAGGACCCGAAACAGGCCAAGGCTATGTGGAAGGAATGGGGAGATGAAAGGGAAATCCTGTCAGACGAAAGCACGAAAGAAGAGCTCGAAGAGGAGGTACTGGAAGTGAGAGTTCAGCTCACCAAGGTTCTAAATCAAAAAGCCAAAAAGACCAGGATCTGCACCAGATCCAAAAGGTGGTGGAACTCCGAGATAGTTGAGAAGAGAAAGATCTTGGGGGGCCAGAAAAGGATGATGAGAAGCGGAAGATCAGACTAAGCGATGGTGAAGGCAGCAAGGAAAGATTTGAAGCGGACCATCAAAAACAGCAAGAAAGAAAGCTGGAACACTTTTGTCCAAGAGGCGGAAGGCGACAAGGTGTGGAAGGCACTGCGTTACACCAGAGAGTGTGGTGAATTAATGGTCAAAGTACTGCGAAATCGATCCGGGAACTTAGTGACGTCTTGGAACGACAAAGCGGAGCTTATAAAACAAGTGGGCTTTCCCAATCCCCTCCCAGGAATACAGCACAACGCCAAAGCGGAAGGTGGGGAAACCTACGATACGATAAATGAGGACGAGGTCAGGGACACTATTTATACACAGTCGACAAAGAAAGCTCCCGGACCAGACAGATTAACCTTTAAGGCCATTCGAATGCTATGGGAGTGGGATAGCAGGAGAATATATCGAATCGTTCGAACGTCGATACGACTAGGCTACCACCCGAGGGAATGGAAGTCAGTCACCGGAGTTGTGATACCCAAACCAGGAAAGCCAGATTATCATGTACCAAAGGCTTATAGGGTTATCGCGCTCGAAAATTGTTTGGGAAAGGTTGTCGAAAAGGTAGTCGCAAACAGAATATCAGAAGAATGCGAAAGAAGAGGACTACTTCACGACGGCCAGTACGGGTGCAGGAAGAGAAGGTCAGCAATCGACGCGGTAGGAGTGATGATAAGGAGAGCACGAGAGGCATGGAAGAGGGGGAATATCGCGGCGGCGTTGCTGATGGATGTAAAGGGGGCCTTTCCAAGCGTAGCGAAGGGCAACCTGATAAAGACGATGGAAAACATGGGGTTTGAAGCAGATGTGTGTCGGTGGGTGGAGAGCTTCATGTCGGACAGACGGGCTATCATCAAGATGGATGGCCGAACAGGAGAAGAGATGACAGTCGACACGGGCGTTTCCCAGGGTTCACCCGTCTCCCCCATTCTCTTCATCATTTACATCTCGAGATTATTCAAAGAAATGCAAATCCAAATCCCGGAAACAACGACATTATCCTTTGTGGACGACATTGCATGGGTTGTGGAAGCAGAGACAGTGGCGGAATGTGCAAGTCAGATGTGGAGGTGTGCCAGATTAGCTACGAAATGGGCCGAGATGAATGCGGCCGAATTCGACATAACCAAAACAGAAGCGGTATTGTTCTCTCGAAAGCGACATCACCAGGGGAGTCAGGTGAAGCAGAAGGTCCGAGTCGACGAAAACAACACCATACCATTCAACACAGGACCAACAAGATGGCTGGGGGTGTGGCTAGACAAGAAGCTATCCCTCAAACAACATCATAATACGGTCAGGACAAAGGCGAAGAAGGTACAACGAAGAGTCAAATCAATTACGGGAAGACTTGGACTTAAACCAGACAACGCAAAGAAGGTCCACGTAGCCGCAGTTCAGTCAGTGGCCCTGTATGGGGCCGAACTGTGGTGGGATGGACAACACGGAAGAGAACATGAACTGCAAACACTCATTAACGAGTCAGCCAGAAGAGTCACGGGCATGTTCAAATCCACCCCGAAGGTCCCCCTAGTCAAGAAGGCGGGACTAAGACCGGCGATATCGATCCTCAACAACAGACGGAGACGGTTCGCCAAACGATTACTGGAAATGCCAGATGCAAAAGGAGGAGCGGTGTTAATGGAAGGGAATGGGGATCTGGCAGTAAGATTAAGAAGGTCGGTGGGAATCAGCGGAGTGGTTGAGGGTAATACCTTACACGATGCGGATATCAAAGCCGACGTACAAGTGTTTATTCTGGACAAGAAACAAGCTCTGAAGGCGGCTCATACGACGAGCGAGGGCTTAATCTTTTGGACAGATGGATCGAGGTTGGAGAATGAGAAAGTAGGTAGTGCGGTCGTTTGGAAGGAAGGGGAAGAATGGAA
>MU122193.1:48636-63978 GCA_014904905.1 Wilcoxina mikolae CBS 423.85 | reverse complement strand
TTGAGAGCTTGTGTGTGGGTCGTCATTTCTGAGTAACGGCAGTTCTTGGTTGAGCTGGTCCGACATAAGCTGCAGCCCTGAGATGGGAGTAAAAGCCAGCGAGATGGAAGTATGATACGTGGCATAGCAATGGCTGGTCACCAATATAAGTCTATGAGGGTAAACATACCCCTGCAACCCACTATCCGATTTAACATTGAGTCGAGAGATCTAAGAGGAAGTGATGGTTCGATGAACGTGTCAGCGGTCGTTGCCGAAACCTGTTTTCTGCGTTTGCATACAGACCAGAAGAAAAGCAAACGAGCTTAGAGTGGGCTATGTGGCAAAACCTGACGGCATGAGGATAACCTATGGATGCCTCGCACTTTAGAAAAGTGCCGAACGTCAAACGGAAAAGAAGCGCAACCTACTGACATCGAGTAATCACCCTAACGATCAGAGGCCATAGCTATCTTAGTACAAACACTGAAATCATAGAGAGTAGACAAGTAACTCGCTCTATAAAAGAACCACCTTTGCACCCGCAAAGTAAAACATCAAGCTCTAGCAGCAATCCACAGTCAGAACACACCAGCGGACAAGAATCTAAAATATTATTAAGTTTTCTACTTTAAAGAATATATGTCTTTACATTTTCGAGACCTTGACTCTATTGTTCTTTACGCACATGTACTTTGTGAACGAGCAGTTACTCATCACGATTTTTGGTACGCTCGAGGGTTAATCTCGCATTACGATATCGCCTTCGAATACTGTCACTGGTTTTACACTGGGGATCTCCCCTCAGCTTATTACGCCAATCCATCTGAAGACGAGGAGGAGTCTTACTCCGAGTTCTTGCACAACGAAGAGGATTTTCAGGATTCATACGACTTCTGAAAAGTAGACGGCCTTACTTACAATGGTAGTTTAGTCATAAGTATCCCCGTAACAGTATAATATTTTGGACACGTCCAAAAGTGTTTATGACTACAAATTGCATAGTTTGCGATACCCCAGCCTGCTGCGCAATCCGATATCTTAACCATCCGGAAGGAAATACTCGACAGGGATTTTGCGCAGAACATTGTCAGGGAGGTTGCAGCGGAACCTGTGTTACGTGCAACTTTTATACACGGCTGAGGAATAGATCGCAACAAGAACAAGTACCTCAGCAGGTACCACCTCCACAAGGACAACTAGTTACCGGTCCTTTTACGTTCCCCTCTCGGCAGCTTCACAATGGCCAGCAACAGACGCCGACTTCTCTCAGGAGTGAGCCAGTTGGCACCAGCGTCATCTGGAGTCGCGAAATCCAAACAGCCCTCCAGACCCTTACCAGAATGGGTCAGGAAACTACAAGAGCAATACGAGGCCTCGAGGAGGCAGTATCTCGACTCCAAGAAGGACGAGGACACGGAAATGATCGATGGCATACAGGCCCAGGTCAGTCATCTGGATCAAGAGTTCCAGCGGCTAGTCGAGGCTTGCAACTGCGAGAAAGAGGCCATCGAGGTGGAATTCGACGACGTTAGACTAGGTTGTCAACTCTTCAGTCAGCAAGTGGCAACCGACAAGGCCCTCGAACAACAAGCAATCGTGGGACACGAGGAGCAGTTTCAGGTTCTCAACGCAGTGTTGAACGAGATGAGGACGGGACTGGCAGCACTTCAATGTCAGAATGATTATGTGGTTAAGGAAGCGTCGGAGGAATTTGAAAGCTTACGGAATAGGATTACGGAGTGTAAAAATCAGATAAGGACACTCCAGGTTAAAATGTTGGCATGGAATGCGGCGTTAAAAGCACAACAGGAAAGAATAGCAATATTGGAAAAAAGGTTTGCGGAGGAAGTACCATCGTGGATGGACCGTCAGATTCTGGAAGCAAGGGTTGTCAAGCTTCAAAAAGAACATACTGGACTTACTTCGGCTATTGAGAGAGCTAAGGTCTCGGAGTCAACGCCAGTACACCCGGATAGACGAGTTCAAATTCAACAGTGGCAACAACAGGCAGAGGAGCGAGGCAGAAGTGTTTCGCCTATTACGGACTCGGATGTGGCACAGGTGGTTGGCTTAAGAGGAGGATCTGGAACAGATGTCGGATTAGGAGAGGCTCCTCCGGCAGAAAACGTTCAATCGGGACCATCTAATCCACCACCACCCGCGGGCGGAGCTGGAGGAGATCCACCTCCACCAGGGTCACATCATTCGGGGTCTCACCGCTGGAGGAACGGCAGCGATAGGTGCCATCAAAGAACAGATACCCATAAACCGAAGGAACGCCGAGAAACGTGACTTAAACTATTGGATCCGGCAAAGTTTAAGGGAAGGGCTTCGGAAGACTTTGATGTGTGGTGGATGAGTATGGAGGCATTCGTCGCGGACCAGCCACATTTGTTTACCAGCCCGGGTCTCAAGATTCAGTACGTACGTGGACGACTGGAGGACCAAGCATTGGCTTGGCACATGCAGTGGGAATCGGAGGCGCATGCCGGAAAATACCCTCGCAGTTGGTCGGTATACCGAGCTGCAATTAACGCCCGTTTTCATAACAAACACCAACAGGAAACAGCATACAAAGCACTCACCGAACACAGATACAGTGGAAATGTTCAGGATATATGATTACTGAGTTCGATACCCTGAACGCAAAAGCGAAGGTTTTTGGAGTGGTATATCGGACTATGCTAATGAGCAAGCTACCCTTCGAAATCTTTAAGCATCTTACTCTTATCAATCCGGCTGATAAGACAGATGAAGAACTTCGAGAAATTATCATTAATGCCGGCAAAAATGTTGAAGTCTGGAAGGCAAACGAGAAGAATTTCGGATTTATGGGAAAGTCCAGGATATCCGAAACATCTTCCGGACGGGTCAATAAGGATAAGGGCAAGATCCAGAAACCCAGGGGTCTTGGCTCCGGATTCCAACGTCAGCGTCAACATTTTGAACAACGAGGCACTCAGCAACGGTCAAAGGACAACAGGGGTTCGTCTAAACCCAACCCCTTTGTAAACGCTGAAGGTAAGACCTTCAAACAACTGACGGATGGAATCGAAAACTCGGAGCTGGCTCGACGACGAGCAGCAAAAGAATGTCAGCGCTGTGCATGGCCCGCTGACCGAAAAGGCAACCACAACACCATGAAATGCATTCGGGACATCAAATTGTCAAAAGGAACTGCCGACTACGGCCACCCGAAAGTATACCAGAAGATGAAGGTCGGGGCATTAGACTAGTTGGAGGATGAAGATGACGATTAAATGGTTGGAGAACCAGAGGAGGTTGAAGAAACTTCAGACGGAGAAAAACCATCCGGTTCGGAATCTGCTGATAGTAAGGAAGAAGATTCGGATGTGGCAGATAATTGGTGGGAATATCAGGATAGCTCGGATTAAGGGTAAGTATTGAGATGGAGTGAAGGATACAGAGATAGGCGGGAGAAAGCCTTTAGTTTTGGTCGTTACTAATATGAATTCCGGTCGTCACCCTGAGGATTCCGGTAGGGATGAAACTGCTGGACAGTAGTGACGCAACAAGACAACTACAATTACAAACTATGACACCATACGATACAAACCACCACGGTCGTATCAACTTCTTCGATTTAGCAGGAACCCCCTGTTTACTCTCAGAACCAGAACCCCTCAACGTATTCGCAAGCATCGACGAGATACTCAACGAACCAGAAGAACCACTTGAAGCCTACTTCTGGGACCAACCTTGTTCACCAAAGCCTTGGAATCTGTACTGGACAGAAGCAGCTCGAAACGGAGGTGGCTTAGCCATTGACGATCCCGTTTTTGGAGACTTCTGGATCAGGTATAAGGGCATGCACGTTGAGTGTGAAGATTGGACGTTTTGTTGCGGCGAACACGACTGCAGAGACACGCGAACCACGTTCGGAAGAGCACCTGGTGCTTTATCAACAACTTACGAAGTGGAAGAACATCACCCAGAAGACATTGTTCCCACATTTGAAGAACTATTATACGAAGAACCCATTTACGAATGGTAGAACGATACTACCCTCAACGACCCGCAGTGGCCGAGCCATTGTCGAAAGGATGGCTACCAAACGAAAACACTTACCCTCAGAGGAGGAACCCTCAACCAAACGCCAAAACACCTCAGACGATTTTGTCTACTACGAAACAAAACACGTACACAAAATCCCCAAAACCAGAATTGGAGAACGACCCGTATACCGGTTCTTTGTGGACCACACGGACAGCGGAGGAAAGTGTTACGGGGATACTTAGGACCAAAGCACTGTCGTAAGTATGGCCGTCTACTCTTCAAAAGTCGTACGTATCCTGAAAATCTTCTTCGTCATGCAAGAGCTCAGAGAAAGACTCTTCTTCGTCTCCGTCCTCAGAGGAATCGAGGTAATAGGCCGAGGGGAGTTCACCGGTGTAGAACCAGTGACAATATTTGAAAGCGATGTCGTAGTGTGCAATAAACCCACGTGCGTACCAGAAGTCGTGAAAAGTGACTGCTCGTTCACAAAGGGCGTGTGCGTAAAGAACAATAGAGTCAAGGTCTCGAAAATGTAAAGACATATATTTTTAAAGTAGAAAACTTAATAATATTTTAGATTCTTGTCCGCTGGTGTGTTCTGACTGTGGATTGCTGCTAGAGCTTGATCGTTTTACTTTGCAGGTGCAAAGGCGGTTCTTTTATAGAGCGAGTTACTCGTCTACTCTCTATGATTTCAGTGTTTGTACTAAGATAGCTATGGCCTCCGATCGTTAGGCTGATTACTCGATCTCGGTAGGTTGCGCTTCTTTTCCGTTTGACGTTCGGCACTTTCTAAAGTGTGAGGCATCCCATAGGTTATCCTCATGCCGCCAGGTTTTGCCACGTAGCCCACTTCTAAGCTCGTTTGCTTTTCTTCTGGTCTGTATGCAAACGCAGAAAACAGGTTTCGGCAACGACCGCTGACACGTTCATCGAACCATCACTTCCTTTTTGATCTCTCGACTCAATGTTAAATCGGATAGTGGGTTGCAGGAATATGTTTACCCTCATAGACTTATATTGGCGACCAGCCATTGCTATGCCACGTATCGTACTTCCATCTCGCTGGCTTTTACTCCCATCTCAGGGCTGCAGCTTATGTCGGACCAGCTCAACCAAGAACTGCTGTTACTCGGAAATGACGACCCACACACAAGCTCTCAATAGGCAGATTGAACTACCGGGGCGCAGTTAACATATGGAGTCCCTAGACTGTATAGTTATCCCCATAGTAAAGTCCCACTTCTCGAGCTCTGACGTGTGCCTGTCGGAGAGTGTAGAGGTGTACCCCGCTCTAGCCGGCTGTCCCATATTGCTGATAAGGTAAAGTAGTTCTGGTCGAAACGATCATGCACGGCTGACCCGTAAGTTCCCGCAATGGCGTGATCGTGCTTCATCAACTCATGATGTCCCTAACTATCGGAGGCATAGGCATATAGTAGCATACCACCCTACGTGTACGGGTCTGATGAATCCGCCAGCTAAGTGTCGCGACTATCGCTGTTCGATCGAGAAGGTGCACAGCCCTCGCGCGGGTTAATCATTCCGCTTTGTCTGGGCTCGGTATTAGATATGCGTAGCTTCGTCGCTCAGAGAATGGGATAGCTGCGGGTGTGATGTTGACCATCCATAGTGACAGGTGACCAACCGCAGATTGCCATGGACATCCTCCGTACCTTGTGCACCTGCTAAGGGACAACCCCTAACAGTACCTCCCTCTCTACCTCTGGTGACCTCAACAGAATCTCCATCGTAAAAAGTGTTCAAACAATAGATACCACTCAGACAGCGTATATCATATAACATCGGGTATAAAAATAAAAATTTCTTTTTAACATAATAATGACCTCCGCGTAACTCAGCGCGGTTTGAGTTTTAACAAATGAAATTCATAATTTCCTTCTCTTTTGTACCATGGATTTCTTCCCTTGAGGTTTCCACCGAGAGTCCTTCTCCATTGCTGGATTCTTGGTGTAGTATTCGGTGATGAGTTCGGGTGCGACGTCGTTAAGATGTTCCCATGTTTCCCAGGTATTTTCGTCGTGAGAATGCCCAGACCACTTGACAAGGAAAACATGTTTTCGGTGATCGTTGTCCGTTGGTCCGCTAGCGACAATCGACTCAGGTGTCCAGCCGCCATCGTCAGCCTCGATTGGAGGTACCTCCCTCTCTAAGGGATCACCTCGATACGGTTCGAGCAAAGCAACGTTGAAGGCAAGGTGAATTTTCCATGTAGTAGGATGTTCGAGTCGACACCATCGTTTGTTACCTCCGACCCTGATGATCTTGAACGGTCCGTACATCTTATCGTCGAGCTTCCGACATTGTCGTTTCGTCCGAATGTTGCTTCCGTTAAGCATAACCAAATCTCCTACCTTGTACTGGGGAGCTGGGTGTCGTTTTCGATCGTAGTATTGACCCATCTTTTCCTTGGTTTCTTCAAGCTGCTGTTCTAGACGGCGATAAACCTCAACCATATAATGAGCGTACAATTCCGAGCCTGGATTGCGAAATTGAAGTTCCGTTGGCCAATTCATCCGTGCCTCATACCCATAGTTGGCGTAGAAAGGTGTGATCTTCGTGGACGCATGTTTGGAATTGTTGTATGCGTACTCGGCCATGGGTAACATTTCGCTCCAGTTAGACTGCTCATAGTTGCAATATGTACGTAGGTAATGTTCAATGGTTTGATTGATGCGTTCAGTCTGTCCGTCCGTCTGTGGGTGAAAAGCTGTAGACAATGATCGCTTGATGCCAAGAAACTGATATAAGTCTGCGAGGAAGTGGCCGGTAAAGACTGCATCTTGATCCGATACTATATCGAGTGGCATACCGTGATATTTCCAGACGTTGTTGAGAAATAACTTTGCGACTGTGGTCGATTCTCGTTTATTTGTTGGAATAAAGTGCGCCATCTTAGTGAACCTGTCGACTACTACCATGGTGTTTTTGTTTCCGTTAGACTCCGGTAAATCGGTGATGAGGTCAACCGATATATATGTCCATGGTGAGGATGGTAGTTCGAGTGGGTGTAGTAGTCCATGCTTCGCGTGTCGAGGTGTTTTTGTCGGTTGACATGAGTCACACTTGTTGCAGTATTCCCGTACGTATTCTTCGAGTCTAGGCCAGTAGAAATTCCTCGTGATGAGTTCCAAGGTGCATTCGCGACCGAAGTGTCCGGCGATGCGTGAGTCGTGTTCCTGGTAGATTACCTCCTTCCGAAATCCGTTTGGTACATATAACCTTCCTTTTCAACACAACATTCCTTCTTCATCTATTCCAAACCTTCCGTCAACATTCTGATTCTTCTCCTACACCTTCCGTAATATCCCTTGATATTCCTCATCCTGACTAATTTCCTTTTTAAATTTGTCCTTCACTGTTTCTGTCAACTGACTGACCGTAAATCCTGCCAAACTAATTTCTTCCCAATCTTCATCGTCCAGATCCATCGCTCCGACTTTTAACCAATGATCTGGTCCTAACAAGGTTGCCGAAGTTGTACCCCCCTCTTTTAGGGCGAACTCTGGGCGCCTTGATAACGCATCAGCCTTTCCATTGGCTGCTCCTTTTTGATAAACAATCTTAAAATTGTATTCTTGCAATACTTCTGCCCATCGTGCTTGTCTTTGATTGAGCTGTTACGTTTCTTTGAAGTATTGGAGGTTCATATGATCGGAAAAGACTGTTGTTGTGTGTGTGGCTCCTTGAAGATAACATCTCCATGTTTTGAATGCATATACGATAGCGAGCATTTCTTTATCGTATATTTGATAATTTAATTCGGCGGGCGAAAACTTCTTCGAAATGAAGGGGACTGGATGTATTTTGCCATCATCGAACTTCTGTGACATGACTGCTCCCATGGCAAAGTCCGATGCATCCGTTTCGACCATGGCTGGTCTATCGTCATCGTAATATCAAAGTATTGGTGTATTTTCTGCCGCGAATAAGATGCAAATCTTATAATAGGCTGCCTTAGCTGCATCTCCGAACTGGAAGTTCTTTCCGTCGCCCTTAAGAGTATCTGTAATAGGTGCTACAATACCGGCGAATCTCTTGATGAATCGTCGATAAAAATTCCATAAGCCCATGATAACCTGAACTTCCTTTTGGTTATTAGGCATTGGCCATTTTGTTATGGCTTCACTCCGACTTGGTGCCATCTTAAGTCCTTCGCCGCTGACAAGGAAACCGAGAAATTCAACCTCCTGTTTGTCGAATTTGCATTTATCGATTTCCACCACGAGATTGTTATCTTGTAGGACTTGAAGTACTTTGCCTACGTATTCGTGGTGTTCTTTTTGTGTTCCCTTAGTGGCGATAAGGACATCGTCGATATAGACAACCGTAATGTCATTAAGTCCTCCTAAGAATGGTTGGAGGATGCCGTTCATCCAACGCTGAAAAGTTGCTGGTGCGTTGGTAAGGCCGAACGGCATAACCGTATATTCGTACGATCCGAATTTCGTCCTGAAGGCTGTTTTCCATTCGTGTCCTTTGGCCATTCGAATCAAATGATATCCCGATTTCATATCTAATTTCGTAATCCAGGTTGCTCCTTTCATTCTGCTTTGCAATTCATCCATTAAAGGTAGAGCCGTCTTGTCCTTAATTGTCAAATCGTTAAGTCTTCGATAATCGACACAAAGATGCAGGCCTCGTCCATTTGGTTTGGGCACAAAGAGGATAGGTGATCCTGCTTGTCCCATGGACGGTTTTATTTTTCCTTCTCTTACCATCTTATCGATGTATTCCTTGGGCAATCGTTCTTCTTCGCGCGAAAGTTGGTACATTGGTCCGACTTTAACCTGATCATCGGGTACTTTCAGGTTTATTTGATGATCGTGTGGACCGTGAGAGGGTAGCTTTTCAGCTTCGTGAGGGTCAAACAGTAGCATCCACTTATGGTACTGTTGAGGGAGTTTCTCCGCCAATATGCTTGTTGATGCGAAGCATAAGGCACCGATATTTATGGCGTCGGTTCGGGTAGCGATACGATCGTCGTACGTAATCTCCCAATTGGTGTGGAGATGTCCGTGATTGTAACATTTTTGTTCACACTCTGTGAAGTGCAAACATCCGTATGTTGCTCCCTGCGCTTTATGTTGTTTCGAATACCAAGCAGGTATAAGAACGTCGTAGTCAGTATGCATCGGCACAATCTCGAACGTTTCAAGTGTGCGATGGTTACCAAAAGCCAATCCTAACGGTACTGTATATAATCCCGGAAGTTGTGTTGACTTACCGCTAAAATCCTTTGCTTTCATTCCTTTTGACCTTCTGACTACCGGAATCTTAAATACCTTGGCAGACTGAGGTGACATGGTAAAAGATGTCGATCCCAAATCCAGCATGGCTCGAACCGGAAACTGCTGTATTTTTCCATCGCTGTCCGTGTGGTCTACAAAGAACTGGTATACGGGTCGTTTTCCAATTCTGGTTTTGGGGATCTTGTGTACATGTTTCGTTTCGTAGTAGACAAAATCGTCTGAGGTGTTTTGGCGTTTGGTTGAAGGTTCCTCTTCTGAGGGTGAGTATTTTCGTTTGGTAGCTATCCTTTCGAAAATGGCTCGGCCACAACGGGTCGTTGAGGGTAGTGTCGTTCTACCACTCGTAATCTGCTGACAAAGCACCAGGTGCTTTTCCGAACGTGGTCTGTGTATCTCTGCAATCGTGCTCGCAGCAACAGAAAGTCCAATCTTCACACTCAACGTGCATCCCCTTGTACTTGGTCCAGAAGTCTCCGAAGACGGGATCGTCAATGGCTAGGCCACCTCCGTTCCGAGCTGCCTCTGTCCAGTACAAATTCCACGGTTTTGGGGAGTCAGGTTGATCCCAGAAATAAGCCTCTAGTGGTTCTTCTGGTTCGTTGAGTATTTCGTTGATGCTTGCGAATGCGTTGAGAGGTTCTGGTTCGAAGAGGGTACAAGGTGTGCCTGCTAAGTCGAAGAAGTTGATTCTTCCGTGGTTGTTTGTATCGTATGGTGTCATGATTGTATTCGTAATTGTAGTTGTCTTGTTGCGTCACTACTGTCCAGCAGTTTCATACCTATCGGAATCCTCAGGGTGGCGACCGGAATTCATATTAGTAACAACCAAAAAATTAAAGGCTTTCTCCCGCCTATCTCTGAATCCTACACTCCATCTCGATACCTGTTATTAATCCGAGCTATCCTGATGCTCCCACCAATTGTCTGCCACATCTGAATCTTCTTCTTCGCTATCCACGGATTCCGAACCGGATGGTTTTTCTCCGTCTGAAGTTTCCTCAACCTCCTCTGGTTCTCCAACCATATAAACATCATCCTCATCATCCAACTGGTCGTATGCCCCGACCTTCATCTTTTGGTATGCTTTCGGGTGGCAGTAATCGGCAGTTCCGTTTGACAATTTAATGTCCCGAATGCATTTCATGGTGTTGTGGTTGCCTTTCCGGTCACCGGGCCATGCACACCGCTGACATTCTTTTGCTGCTCGTCGTCGAGCCAGCTCCGAGTTTTCGATTCCATCCGTCAGTTGTTTGAAGGTCTTTCCTTCAGCATTCACAAAGGGATTAGGTTTGGATGAACCCCTGTTGTCCTTTGTCCGTTGCTGAGTGCCCCGGTGTTCAAAACGTTGGCGTTGACGTTGGAATCCAGAGCCAAGAACCCTAGGTTTTTGGATCTTACCCCTGTCTCTGTTGACTCGTCCGGAAGATGTCTCGGATACTCTTGACTTTCCCATAAATCCGAAATTCTTCTCGTTTGCCTTCCAGACTTCAACATTTTTGCCGGCATTGATAATGATTTCTCGAAGTTCCTCATCTGTCTTATCAGCCGGGTTGATAAGAGTAAGATGCTTAAAGAATTCGGAGGGTAGCTTGCTCATTAGCATAGTCCGGTACGCTACTCCAAATACCTTTGCTTTCGCGTTCAGGGTATCGAACTCCGTGATCATATCCTGAACATTTCCACCGTATCTGAGTTCGGTGAGTGCCTTATACGCTGTTTCCTGTTGATGCTTGTTGTGGAAACGAGCGTTAATTGCCGCTCGATATGTTGACCAACTGCGAGGGTGTTTTCCGGCATGCGCCTCTGATTCCCATTGCATGTGCCAAGCCAATGCATGGTCCTCCAGCCGTCCACGTACCTACTGAATCTTAAGGCCTGGGCCGGTGAACAGATGCGGTTGGTCCGCCACGAATGCTTCCATACTCATCCACCACACATCAAAATCCTCTGAAGCCCTTCCTTTAAACTTTGCCGGGTCCGACCGTTTAAGTTGCGTTTCTCGGCGTTCCTTTGGCTGCTGAGTCTCTGTTCTGTGACGGTGCCTATCGCTACCATTTCTTGAGCGGTGAGACCCCGAATGATGTGAACCGGGTGGTGGTGGATCTCCTCCAGCTCCGCCTGCAGGTGGTGGTGGATTGGATGGCACTGGCTGAACTTCTTCTGCCGGTGGAGCCTCTCCTAATCCGACATCCGTTCCGGATCCTCCCCTTAAACCAACAACCTGTGTCACATCCAAGTCCGTAATAGGCGAAACACTTCTGCCTCGTTCCTCTGCCTGCTGTTGCCACTGCTGAATTTCGACCCGTCTGTCCGGATGCACTGGTGTTGATTCCGATACCTTGGCTCTCTCAAAGGCCGAAGTGAGTCCCGTATGTTCCTTCTGAAGCTTAACAACCCTTGCTTCCAGAATCTGATGATCCATCCACGATGGTACTTCCTCCGCAAACCTTTTTTCCAATATTGCCGTCCTTTCCTGTTGTGCCTTCATCAATACATTCCATGCCAACATTTTAACCTGGAGTGTCCTTATCTGGTTTTCGCACTCCGTAACCCTATTCCGTAGGTTTTCAAATTCCTCCGTGGCTTCCTTAACCACGTAATCATTCTGACATTGAAGTGCTGCCAGTCCCGTCCTCATCTCGCTCAATACTGCGTTGAGAATCTGAATTTGTTCCTCGTGTCCCACGATGGCCTGTTGTTCGAGGGCCTTGTCGGTCGCCACCTGCCGACTGAAGAGCTGACAACCTAGTCGAACGTCTTCGAATTCCGCCGCGATGGCTTCTTTCTCGTTATTGCAGGCCTCGACCAGCCGTTGAAACTCCTGATCCAGATGACTGACCTGGGCCTGTACGCCGTCGATCATCTCCGTGTCCTCGTCCTTCTTGGAGTCGAGATACTGCCTCCTCGAGTCCTCGTATTGCCCTTGTAGTTTCATGACCCATTCTGGTAAGGGCCTGGAGGGCTGTTTGGATTTCGCGACACCAGATGACGCTGGTGCTAACTGGTTCACTCCTGAGAGAAGTCGGCGCCTGTTGCTGGTCATTGTAAAGCTGTCGAGAGGGGAATGTGAAAGGACAGGTAACCAGTTGTCCTTGTGGAGGCGGTACTTGTTGTGGTACCGATTCTTGTTGCGATCTATTCCTCAGCCGCGTATAAAAGTTGCACGTCACACAGGTTCCGCTGCAACCTCCCTGACAATGTTCTGCGCAAAATCCCTGTCGAGTATTTCCTTCTGGATGGTTGAGATATCGGATTGCGCAGCAGGCTGGGGTATCGCAAACTATGCAATTTGTAGTCATAAACACTTTTGGACGTGTCCAAAATATTATACTGTTACGGGGATACTTAGGACCAAAGCACTGTCGTAAGTATGGCCGTTGTTAGGGGTTTACCCTTAGCAGGTGCACGAGGTACGGAGGATGTCCATGGCAATCTGCGTTCGGCCACCTGTCGCTATGGATGGTCGATGTCCCACCCGCAGCTATCCTATCCTCTGAGCGACGAAGCTACGTATATCCAATACCGAGTCCAGACAAAGCGGAATGATTAACCCGCGCGAGGGCAGTGCACCTTCTCGATTGAACAGCGATAGTCACAACACTTAGCTGGCGGATTCATCAGGCCCGTACACTTAGGGTGGTATGCTACTATATGCCTAGGCCCCCGATAGTTAGGGACGTCATGAGTTGATAAAGCACGATCACGCCATTGCGGGAACTTACGGGTCAGCCGTGCATGATCGTTTCAACCAGAATTACTTTACCTTATCAGCAATATGGGACAGCCGGCTAGAGCGGGGTACGCCTCTACACTCTCCGGCAGGCACACGTCAGAGCTCGAGAAGCAGGACTTCACTATGGGGATAACTATACAGTCTAGGGACTCTATATGTTAACTGCGCCCCGGTAGTTCAATTTACCTATTGAGAGCTTGTGTGTGGGTCGTCATTTCCGAGTAACGGCAGTTCTTGGTTGAGCTGGTCCGACATAAGCTGCAGCCCTGAGAGGTGAGTAAAAGTCAGCGAGATGGAAGTACGATACGTGGCATAGCAATGGCTGGTCGCCAATATAAGTCTATGAGGATAAACATACCCCTGCAACCCACTATCCAATTTAACATTGAGTCGAGATATCAAAGAGGAAGTGATGGTTCGATGAACGTGTCACCGGTCGTTGCCGAAACCTGTTTTCTGCGTTTGCATACAGACCAGAAGAAAAGCAAACGGGCTTATAGTAGCTACGTGGCAAAACCTGGCGGCATGAGGATAACCTATGGGATGACTCGCACTTTAGAAAAGTGCCGAACGTCAAACGGAAAAGAAGCACAACCTACTGAGATCGAGTAATCAGCCTAACGATCAGAGGCCAATAGCTATCTTAGTACAAACACTGAAGTCATAGAGAATAGATGAGTAACTCGCTCTATAAAAGAACCGCCTTTGCACCCGCAAAGTAAAACATCAAGCTCTAGCAGCAATCCACAGTCAGAACACACCAGCGGACAAGAATCTAAAATATTAGTAAGTTTTCTACTTTAAAGAATATATGTCTTTGCATTTTCGGGACCTTGACTCCATTGTTGTTTACGCCCACGCTCTTTGCGAACGAGCAGTTACCTTTCACGACTTCTGGTACGCACGAGGATTCATCGCACACTACGACATTGCCTTCGAATACTGTCACTGCTTTTACACTGGTGAACTTCCCTCGGCCTATTACCTCGACTTATCTGAGGACGGAGACGAAGAAGAGTCCCTCTCTGAACTCTTACACGACGAGGAAGATTTTCAGGATACATACGACTTCTGAATAAGTAGGCGGCCATACTTACGACGGTGCTTTAGTCATAAGTATCCCCGTAACAGTATAATATTTTGGACACATCCAAAAAAGTGTTTATGACTACAAATTGTATAGTTTGCGATACTCCAGCCTGCTGCGCAATCCGATATATCAACCATTCAGAAGGAAATACTCGACAAGGATTTTGCGCAGAACATTGTCAAGGAGGTTGCAGCGGATCCTGCGTTACGTGCAACTATTAAACACGGCTGTGGAATAGATCGCAACAAGAACAAGTACCACAGCAGGTATCACCTCCACAAGTACAACTAGTTACCGGTCCTTTTACTTTTCCCTCGCGGCAACTTCACAATGGCCAGCAACAGATGCCGACTTCTCTCAGGAGCGAACCAGTTAGCACCAGCGTCATCTGGAGTCGCGAAATCCAAACAGCCCTCCAGGCCCTTACCAGAATGGGTCAGGAAACTACAAGAGCAATACGAGGCCTCGAGGAAGCAGTATCTCGACTCCAAGAGGGACGAGGACACGGAGATGGTCGATGGCGTACAGGCCCAGGTCAGTCATCTGGATCAGGAATTCCAACGACTAGTCGAGGCCTGCAACAGCGAGAAAGAACCCATCGAGGCGGAATTCGACGACGTTCGACTAGGTTGTCAGCTCTTCAGTCAGCAAGTGGCAACCGACAAAGCCTTCGAACAACAGACCATCGTGGGACACGAGGAACAGATTCAGGTTCTCAACGCAGTGTTGAACGAGACGAGGACGGGACTGGCAGCGCTTCAATGTCAGAATAATTATGTGGTTCAGGAAGCGACGGAGGAATTTGAAAGCCTACGGAATAGGATTACGGAGTGTGAAAACCAGATAAGGACACTCCAGGTTAGAATGTCGGCATGGAACGCATCAATGAAGGCACAACAGGAAAGGATGGCAATATTGGAAAAAAGGTTTGCGGAGGAAGTACCATCGTGGATGGATCATCAGATTTTGGAAGCAAGGGTTGTTAAGCTTCAGAAGGAACAAACTGGACTTACTTCGGCCTTTGAGAGAGCCAAAGTCTCAGAATCAACACCAGTGCACCCGGACAGACGAGTTCAAATTCAGCAGTGCCAACAACAGGCAGAGGAGCGAGGCAGAAGTGTTTCGCCTATTACAGACTCGGATGTGGCACAGGTCATTGGTTTAAGACGAGGATCTTGTTAAGGGTTGTCCCTTAGCAGGTGCACGAGGTACGGAGGATATCCATGGCAATCTGCGGTTGGCCACCT
>MU122193.1:0-15471 GCA_014904905.1 Wilcoxina mikolae CBS 423.85 | reverse complement strand
GTCAAGGTGGCCACTCAACGCAGTAACTTTAAACCCTCATTCAATCCCCACCAATCCTCCCTCTTCCTCATCGTACCAAGCAATAGGATTGACACTGTCATCTCTTCCAATTGGAATCGGTCAACTATTTCGATAATCAAGATGGCCACCACCACCACCACCGCGATCCATTGTCCTCAAGGTCCAAAGCCACACTTGATGAAAGCAAAGGTCCCGGGGGCACCTGATACGCTGGAAGTATATTTCCATCGAAGTGGACTAAAAAGTCCACTTCATATTCAACAGCAGTGAATGCAGAGCTGGTATTCCACGAACATGAAACACAAAGTTGGGTTTCGCTTTTGGTTACCGTGCACAGAGCTTGATCGATCTCAATTTTCGAGACAACTTCCTAGGTTTTGACCGCGAGGTCGCGTGTTATTGTTGTTGTGACTGGCGTGTCATTGGCAATTTGCTTCAGCAATGGTATAGCTAGACTCCCCACATTAGCAAAGGCCAGTTGCACAAACACCCGGGCTTCAAGAATAGAACTTACATTTCTTCCAATGATCCTCGGGGTATCTTCTCAGCCGCCACTCAATCATCTGCCTCAATCACTCTTCATCATCGGCAGGAACTTTCTGGCGTCTCAGATGCCAGAAAGAATATTTAAAACTCCCAGTTTTCATCTGCTGACTCTAAGGCCCATTTGGGCCTCGCACGAGGCCTCTAGGTTTGGTTTGATTTGCTCTTTGAGTAGATGTGGTTGGAACTCTCCCGCGTTGTGGTTATCGTCATTTGTCTTCAGAGTGATTCCTCCACCAACAAAGGGTTCGATTTTCGCCGGTTCGTTGATACCCTCACTGATGGAGGGATCAGTCGTTGATACCCCTGTTGATGGCGGGATCTTCGCCAGTTCGTTGATACCCTCATTAATGTGTCTACGAGCTAGCGAGGATACTCCCGTTGATGGAGAGATCATCTCGCCAGTTCGTTGATACCCTTATTGATGGAGGGACTACAACCCTCCCTCACCAATCCATGCATTTTGGAGATGGGAATGCCGTGTCCCATCTTCTCCATCGGGTAGCGTATGCTGCCTATCACCATTAGCCCAAATACTTCCACACATATTGCACATAGTGCCTACAAAATAAACAGCGCCACTTGTGAAGTGCTTGCACCAAATCCAGCAATCCCGCCCGGATCCGATGAGTAGGCTCTCGGGCCGGGATGCCGAGTTTGGCTCCGAAAAGATAACTACGTAGCTGCTGTTTGCAGGGAGTGTGCTGCCTATCATGATCATCATCAGCCAAAATACTTCAACACATATTGCAAATAGCACTTACAATAGAAGCAGCACACGGCACTCCAAATTTGTGAAGTGCTTGCACCAAACCCAGGCGATCCCGCAACCCCATTCCCCTCAAAACCCTCCTACCTCCCACTCCTTCTCGTCGCTACCCACTCCCTTATCTTCTTCGCCTCCTCCTCCTCTTCCCTCCTCTTATTCTCCATCCTAACCCCCGGAGCCAATGAGTGGGCTCACGGGCCGGGATGCCGAGTTTGGCTCCAAAAAGATAACTACGCAGCTGCTTGTTGCAGCGAGTATGCTGCCTATTACCATCAGTCCATATACTTCCAGACATATTGCATACAGCACTTACAATAGAAGCAGCACATGTGATCATGAAGTGCTTGCACCAAACCCAGGCCATCCCGCCCGGAGCCAATGAGTAGGCTCTCGGGCCGAGATGCCGGGTTTGGCTCCAAAAAGATAACCACGCAGCTGCTTGTTGCAGCGAGTAGCCAGCCCCACATGGTTCGGTTCTTGCAACACTCTTGTCAACCCTAACCTTCTACCCGGGTGCAGGCATCCTTACCTCAATTCGACATCCCACTAGACACCACATGATTTGAAATACAAAATGGGCTGTGGTAGAAGAAAATACTTCCCCTCGGTAACACAGTGCCAAAGGCAGTGAGCGAACGATTGTCAGGCCAGTGGGCGGGAGGCTAATGGAGAGTCCAAAGCTTAAGAAATGTCAGCGGAAGATTTGGATCAAATTGAACAAGAGGAAGCGAGGGCGAACTCACGTTGACGAGCTCCAGTGAGCACCCACTACAAATGGGACTGTCAGGTGAAGATGATCGTGTGTCTCGCTAGAGTCTGTATTATCCGCACATTAGCTCCCATCGGGGTGGTTGGGGTATGGGGGTAATACAGGAACAATCCAAAACCCCGGAACAACATATTCGTCGAATTTCACCGGCACTGCCTTGAGCGGGTAGGTTGGTTTTACCACCCTCGGTGTTCGACATAAGACAGGAAGTGTAAAAGCCGACAGTGGTTGTCGTTTCTAAGCTTAGTGGGATGTTAGCTGCAGTAGCAAAGAGCTTGATCAATTCAGACAAGAAGCGAGGCGAACTTACTTTGAGTGTGCGCTCTTGTGAGTTTTGTATGCTCTCGTTCCCAGATTTTCTCGTCGCTCGCAAGCTCGCTTTGCTGTAGCGAAAAAAAGCGGCTGGTATACGAGCGCAAGCTTTGTAGATGAATGGAAGGTTGTTGGGTGCAATGAAGTGTAAATTAAGAGGAGGACGAAGACGAAGAGCGAGAGGAAGAAGGAGGGAGAGAAGGGAGAGGGAGAGGAGAGGGAGCGTGTATGTGGAGGGAGAGGGAGAGGAAGTGTGTATGTGGAGGGAGAGGGAGAGGAAGACGAAAAGGAAGAGGGAGAGGAAGAGTAAGAAAAGGAGCAGGAGAAGAAAGATGAAGAATATGGGAAGGGGAAGTTCAGGGCGACCAGTCTAACACCATATTCCCTCTCGGCACTTCACAGCCCATTTCTATATTCATGATCGAAAAATCTTCATGGAAATTATCACGGCCGTACCTAGTAAGTTAACCTCTTCTACTTGCCAGCTTCAAATGGAGGGGTTTTAATTATAAAAAAGATTATGCAATGAATCACTTCTGGTGAATCCAATGGAATTGTAATTTATTCAAACACGGCGAAAAAAAGGTTGTCCCCGCAGATTATTGTGCATAAAACCAATGATAAACAAGAAGGACACGCGTAGTCTCGAACGCTATAGAAACCCTCCAAAACTATGACACGCGGGCTCACAGAGATGCTAGATCTAGACTAAGGATAGAGCAAGTGATAGTTGTGTTACAGACATCGACACTGAAACTTGGACTTCATAAGTTGCTATCTTCTAAACAGCGTGAACTTATAAATGCCAAATCAAACCCCATAAAACATGACGAAAACCTGGAAGATGCAGGAGAAACTAATTAATTGAATTGAAATACTCTCAACACCCCAAAGTATTATTGAGATCTATCTCCCGCCTGTAGGAATTGATAACAGCTATTACTTCCTCTAACTCCTCGTGGCCACAACCGCGCGCGATCCTCTTTAGCAAAACCCATCGAAGATTTTCGATTTCTTCTGCCGCACAGAAGGAGCACTCCCGGTCTACATACTCTGGGCCATGAAGATCGGCTACATCAACAATAGGTGGTATTTTCTTCGTCTTGTTCCAGGGGTCTGTAACTTTTTCGGCGCGGCGATGATGTGGCGGGCGCCAGAGACCGACGCCGTCTGGAAGACGGGAAACTACAATATCATTGCAGCTAAAGAGATAAACCGGCATCTTGTCTGCTGATGTTAGAACACGAAGAACGGGGATGAGGAGAAAGCAGATACTCACGGGATCTAGCGAGATGACTTTAACAAAGCGTGAATTGAAAGGTAAACCCGATCGATGGCTAGAATGCTAATAAACCACCCGTCAGCTCGCCAATTCAAAATGTCCGAGAATGAAAATGGTTGGCAATCCTTACAATTGTACGACCAGAAGCGATCCTTCGAGAAGATCGTTGTCAAGACGCTGTAGTGTTTCGACCTCTGATGACAAGACGTGAAGTGAAATGTAAACCCGATGGCTAAAATGCTGATAAACCATCTATCAGCTCGTCCAATTCAAAATGCCTGGCAATTCTTACAACTGTACGGCCAGAAGCGATCACCAAAGAAGATTGATGGAATGCCAGATGATGTTCCGACTTCTGTTGAAGTAGACTGCTGAAGAGGAGGGTTTGTAAGTCGGTGAATTCAATAGCTGATTTCAATTGAAAGACAGGAAAAGGAACTTACAAAGTCGCGAAGTTTGTCGCTTCCTCTCGCTTGAAATGACCGAGCCTCAGCGGGCATTTGATGCTGAGAGGTGAGCAAGTTTCAATGTTTTCCTGCCTGAATCCCTAGAGTTTATCGGCTGGATGTTGGCCTCGGATGGGGGCTGACGCAGGAGAGCGAATGATGGCAGGCAGAGAGAAAGAAGGAGAGGGGAGGATTCAAGCTGTGGAGACGAACTTTTGAGGGGAAACACAGCCCTTCCATAGAGCAATGAAAACCGTTCCCGTTAAGAATTTTAGAGTCGAGTGATGATATGTGCACCCGCAATCAGTTAGTATCTAGGATATCTCTAATGACGTAGGTACATACTTAAGTACGTACAGTACGATCTACGCGCAGGGTGCAATGAATTAAGAAGAATGCTACGACGCCAATGCCACACATACATTGGAGTACAACAGTACAACAGATTTCTTCCGTTGTACTGACTGGGCGGATCGTTGGAAATCATGTTTTGCATGATGAGAATCCGAATCTTTCGTTGAACAAGAACTGATGCCTAGCTTGGCCAGCAGCTCAGGTGTTCTAAACACCAAGGTCTTTGTCGGCCTTTTTCTCATCAGTTCTTATTCCCTATGTAAAAGACTGCTTCCAACTGGGCTGTATAGTATCCGGATAAGACTCTGACCACACCCAACATGGGTGGGTATTCACCTCTACCAATACAAGTAGCTAGCTTGACGGAACCTTTTTCTCGATCACTGATGTAGCTCCCGCGCATGATGTCTTGTTTGGCCTGACAAAGTATTCACCGTGTTACTGGCACATTGATTCATTAATTCTACACCAGTCGATACAACTCCGCTGAGCACAACACATAATCTACATCATATTATAGTTCCAACGCCATCCCATTGTCGAACCGATCTCGCTTGCCATTCCCTGCGCTTTGTAAACCCCACAGGGAGCTTGCGAACGAGGCAAAAAAGTCTGGGAACGAGAACATTGTCGAGCACCAACTGGCCATGGTATTCATGAAACCCTCCTACCCACACACAGTGGGCCGTCCTCGGACTATTCGATTGAGTCTTGGACCAGAAATCGAAGTTTACCCCATTCGATCCATCTCCCACCTCGCCACCGCCAGACCAGCCGAAATTCCCTGGCCACTAAGTTGCAATATTCAAAGCAATTCTAGCCAAGTTATCTTCACCTGCTCACATCCGTACCTCAAAAGTCGAAGCCCTCCTCCCCGCCAGACGGGTCGTCCTAAGGCTCGCACCTAAACATATTTAGCCTAGCACAAAAATATTCGAGCTTTTCGAAACCCACCGAACTAAGGAGGCAAAGAAGAAAAACGGCAATCAAATCTTCCCGCGATTTCACCCTGTCGGGAACCAAAGGCTCCGTCCCGAAGGGCTCAAGTCTGGAAGTCTATCAACTGCTGCAGCATTAGCCTCATATACATGGCATCATAACGGTGGACAGAAGAAACATACTCCCGAACACTCAACAATCCGCCATTCTTCCAAACCATCCATGCGTGTATAAGTACTAGAGCTCGAGGCCCGAATCTCTATCATTATACGTATATACTCAGATTAACCGGAGACGACTATGGAGAACTATTCAAGAATGTCAGCTAAACTGTCGTGGCAATCAACTGAATGAGTAAGGTACTTACAGTTCCTTCTGTCGTTCTTCTAGCGATTCCACCCTGTCGGGACCCGTGGGCTCCGTCCCGAAGGGCACAAATCTGGAAGCCCGCCAACTGAGGCATTCGTCAATTGGGCGGTGGTATCATTAGCACATAGAGCTTCTCCATGTGTGTCTAAGTACTAGAGCTCGAGGCCCGAATCTCTATCGTTATACTCAGATTAACCGGAGACGACTATGGAGAACTATTCAAGAATATCAGCTAAACTGTCGTGGCAATCAGCTGAATGAGCAAGGTACTAACAGTTCCTTCTGCCGCTCTTCCAGCAATTCCACCCTGTCGGGACCCGTGGGCTCCGTTCCGAAGGGCAAGGATCTGAAACGGCCACCAACTACAGTATCATTAGCCTCATGGAATCATAACGGATGGATAGAACATACTCATCCTCCATCCATCACTCCTTCTGCGATTCCACCCTGTCGGGACCCATGGGCTCCGTCCCGAAGGGCACAAATTTGGAAAGGCCACCAGCTGCAACAGTATTAGCCTCATGGAATAATAACGGGTGGATAGAACAAACATACTCTCAGCCTACTATATCTAAAAATGTCGAAATCTCGCTTTCTGAATCTAGGGTCGAGCTTCATCGTGAGGTTACCTCTCGTATTTCTGTATCGAACGATACCTCGCATGATGTGACGGACCAACTCTTGGCCATAACATGGAAAGAGTTAAAGATCTTCATCCTCACTCTCTAAACCCTCCTCTACCCTGTCGGAAACCAAAGGCTCCGTCCCGAAGGGCACAAATGAAGGGTCACCAACTGCAACAGCATTAGCATCATAACATCGTAACCGTTAACAGAGCAAGCATACTCGCCTTCTGAATCTGGGGTCCAAGTTCATAGTAACGTTGCCACGAGCATTTCTGTATCTAATCACACCTCGCATGATGTGACGAACCAACCCTTGACCATACGACAGACGAGTTTGAAGATTTTCATCTTCACTCTCACTTTGTTCATCGTCGCTAATGAGGTCATTTCCTTCGGTACTGATGGGACCGGGTCGAAAATCGTTGGTGGCCCACCAATCGATCAACTTCTTTGTAAGTTCGGCGGCTTCATCACCATAATGGGCGGTGTTCGTGAGCACCTGAACCGCCCTTGCGATGCGGGTAGATCATCGTATGGTCTGTGGTGAACCGAACGTTAACCATGTAATGGGTTTCCCGTGTAAAGAGATGAACCTGAACTCTTGTAGAAATTAGCAAGCTTAGTTCGTTGTCATGAAATTGTAACGGGCATTGTTAGGAGTCGAACCTGTAACTTCTCTCTCCGTTCATCGCTACTCGCTAGAGATAGCGATGATTTCCGTCGGGAAACCGAAGTATTGATTTCACTGGAGAATAAGGGTGCGATCGTCAACCATTCGTCAACTGTCTTCGCAAGCTTAGTTTCTCCCGCGAGCTTGCGAGCGAGGAGAACAAGTCTGGGCACGAGGGCAGAAGTAGGGGAGGATCGAAAGAATTTAAGCAAGAGTCACCCGTAGTAATGCTAGCATGCCAGCAGCAGTGGAGGTAGAATAGGATGGAGTGTTTGTTGGAATGAACGAAAGACCACTGGATTCAGAGTGTGGGGGACATTACGGGTTACTGTGGGAAAACAAACAGAAAGAAGAGGGACAGAAGCCATAGAATGCAGGCGAAATTTTTCTCGGCCCATTGACGGGATTCATTCCTATGAGAAAGTTGCTGTAATTCCTTATTGTTACTCTGAGCCATCGCTCTCGACAACACCCCGATCAAATTCTACTAATTAGAACTCCAGCAGCTCACATGAGCAATCTACTCTAAATGCGTACTCAGTACCCAAGCCATAAGTCCGGTCGGAGGGGTGTTGTACTCTCTTTCATGCCTCCAGACTGTCGCCTCGTCTTCTTCCACGTGCATACTCAAGCTTTTGAAGTTTCAACCTTTCTGAGCAAATGTTTCTGGCAATTTCGCACCACGGTTTGTGCTTCCTTAGTACTGCTAACCACTCCTCAAGACAGCAGACTAACGCCCTGCAGTGCACTGAAAGCCGGCTGAAATCGCGTTGAGACCTCAGCAAACTTGAAAGTACACAAGCAGGCCTCGACAAACCGGAGAGCACTTTATGATATGGGCTCAGACGAATCTATTTCCTTTGTCTTTGTTGGAGGGTGCACCGGTGTGTGTGTAAGAATCCTGTGTTGGAGAAACTGCAAGAGGTTTTTGTGGAAGCGGCCTGCATTTACATTGTACGTTTCTTTCTTCTATCCGTGTTCCTCCATTCCCCACATTTCATGCGCTGCTGCCTGGGTCCTGTCTGGATGTTCAGGATTTCTTCCGCGTCAGGTTGGGTTCAAACGTACTGATATTAGGTAGACTAGTGGGTTCACCCAGGCCGTTGAGATGCAACTGTGCTTGGGTGGGAAACCGTAAACGCAAAGAAGCAGAGTCGAGAGCCATACCGCAGCCTGTTTCGTAGCAATCTGCAACTCTAGCGGCAGCTTCTAAGGCTGAAAACGGGATACACTATAGGGAGTACGGATGAGAATTGGATTTTGTCCAGCTAGGAAGAGGAACCCTGCCATATCAACCTCCAGCAAAACTCTGTCCGGCAAGTGGTTGGCTGGTGGAGCAGATTGCTAGGCTGAAACAATTTTGCGGGGAACTAAGATCTTTGGTCTTCTATCCTCAACTTATCGGAAGGAGAAAGTCCACCTCGCTTTAGACGCCGTCCACTTGGTCCTTTGCTCCATCGAGCATTCGTGGGAGGCTGTTTCTAAGGCTGTTGAACCTTCGTACCAAGTTTTCGTTAGGGAATATGTACTTAGGTATGTAGAGCTTCCTCGGTTCCCCTGCCAGTTTCTTCTGAGACGATTGTTGCTAACGAATGCAGTGCCAGGTTGACGCCCAGTAGTGGAAGAATTCGGAAAAAATAAATGAATCCCAGCACTCTCTCAACCTAGGCTCGGGCTCATGGATGGAAGAGTCATTGTTCAATAGGAGTCCTCACAACTGCTGTTTCGCAAACTCGTTAGTCGTTTCCAAGCCGAATTTTTATACTATCAATACCGACAAAACTGTTCTCCTGAATACTCGGTGTTAAACTTAGGAGTTCTAGAGTTGTCTGATTGTCTAGATACATGGAGAATGACTTCTCTTAAGTAGCACTACTGACGGTGCCATGCCATAAGATGCCGAGGCCTGTCATGAAGCGCTGCGCCTCCATAACGCCTTTTGCCACCAAGAGGTGGCCGCATCGTCATGATGGATGACGTCGACGACCGCACCGTCATGACAAGATGACGTCGCTAAAGATGCTTATAGTAACACTCGGCATCACTCCAACCCTGAGTGACATAACATGAAGAACCTTATTGAGATTAGGGATGGACCAGTTTGCGGACCCATCCCAGCCAGCTTCTGTTCGTTCTCGACCTGTCGATGGACCTTTTCCAGAGCCAACGCATTGAACAATTCTGAAGCTGGAAGGGCGAACATTCGACCATTATTGGACAAAGAGACGGCCGATCATCGCCCAGAACCAACTGCCAGCACCACAGATGATGGCAAAGCACACCAGTCCTCCCCTTGACGGACTCATATGGAAGGTACATCTCTGGGGGATCCCACGTTGGTCGAACTCGAACTCAGCTCATGTTTATAAATTATCTTCGAGCTTAGAGCTTCTTCGAGCTCTTCGTTGGGGCTCTGCCATGGGGCTCTTCCTTCGAGCTCTCCTTTGGAGTTCTTTTTTGGAGGAAACTTTCATATTGTCCACCGTTGCTCTCGCCGGATGGTCTGAGGAATTCGAAGCGGTGATTTCGAATTCGAGGACACAAACACGTACATGCACCTTAATGACTTGAGCAATAGTCATTCTAACTTTGCTTGTAAGAATTCCAAGATCGTATCTGGACCTCCGAAGAACAACCCCGCCACGATTCTCCATAACCTATTTTTTCAACTTTATTTTCTCGTTTTCCTTTTTTCTGCAGGCGGATTGCTGTTCGCAAACTGTCCAATGGTGCTTTTCTGGCGGGGTCACAATGTTTGAATTTTGCTCGATTTCGGAGATCCCGAGAGTGGCTGATGGGTTCTCCTGAACCATGCTAACAATTGTAGAGATACTTTTTGTTACTAGAGAGAAATGCGAAAACGAATTGTTGTCGAGGTGAGCTGAAAATTTTCCATCCTCTTTGAGGTATATAGCTGGTGTTGTAATTTGCAATTGCTGATGAAAATTTGTTAGATGGGAAGCATATCAGATTAAGGAGTTGGATAACGCGTGGTGATGTTTCGTTTGGTTGCTTTTTTCTCGTGATGATATAGGCTTTCTTTTTCTGATGCGGCAATTTGAAGGTGATAATGGCCGAGTTGCAGAATAAAGTGACCGCGAATAAGGAGGAAATCCAGCCATTGACGAAGGAGCTGGAGAAGGAGAAGAAGTTGATTGGAAAGCGAAAGCGAGAGCTCACTGAAAAACCGGAAGAGATGGCGGCCACTAAGGTGGTTAGGTTAGGAAGGAGAATGAGATTGAAGCCGCGAACAAGGAGGAAATTCAGCGGTTGACAAAAGAGTTGGAGAAGAACGAAAGACTCCAAGATAAGAAGTTGAATGAAATTCTAAAGCGAGAGCTCTCCAAAAACCCGGAAGAGATAGCGGCCACTGAGGAGATTAGGAGGGAGATTGTGAAGATGCTAGAAACAAGGCAATGGAGGAGATGACAGAGGCGCAGAAACAAATGCAACAATGGTCCAAGGCTGCAGATATGTTACGTACGTATACGCCTCTGGGAGCGAGAAGGGTACAAACGACGACTATGTACTGACAAGATTCCGAGGAAGGTTGCAAAAATATTATGTCTCCGAGAACCAGGCGCGGAATGGGATTCATGGACGGTTATTATTCTCGGTTCCCGAGCATGGTTAAAGAGTGGGGGTGGAGGAATGTGAACTCTCGATGACTACTGCCCTCGGTTTCTGGGGTGAGGAATGGGTTCCGTTGATGATCACTGTCCTCGTTTTCCAGAAATGGGTCCCCTGGAGGACCACCGTCCTCGTTTCCCTAGAAAAGTTGGGGAGAGGAATGGGAACCGTCGACGACAATTGTCCACGTTTTCCCTCGACTTCCTCGCACTTCTGTTGACGGATACTCTTTACAACTTCTTCGCCGTCGTTCCCACTGTGCTACTGATATTCCCGGCAAAACAGCGACGTCGGGGTTAGTTGTGGTTTTTGTGGAGCATTAGCGTTGTGTCTTAGCGCCTGGTTCTCGAATTCAAAGCTTGTTCTAGATTCTCCGACAGGTTGTGTCTGGTTTAAAATGTTGACCTTGACGTCGTGCATCATCCTTTACTGCTGCTCTCCGTAAGTACGGCTCGCCCGAACATGATAACAGACAGATGAAACCCCTAATGCAACCAGAGCTTCAGAGGAAGCACGATGGGAACTTTCACAGTGCGGGAAAGAAATGTCATGCCGATAGCCTTTAATTGATCAACCCAGCGCATCCGAGACCGCGCTTTTATAGCCTTTCGGTCCCTCCGTGCTCGTGTGTACATACATAATGTCCGGTGAACATGGTTGCACCCTATCTCCCATCACAGGCATTGCGAGACATTGCACGGACCATCATGATCCACACCTGTAGACTGCAGTCACTTGCACAGGAGATTTTATCTCGAGTCTATTCTAGCGAGCTCACAAGGCCATGTTAAAGCAGGGGAAAGAAAGTATAAGTAGCAATGCATACGCGCTTTTTCGAAAACCAAAAAGTTACATGTACATATACATATACATGCATCAATAGTGGCGCCTGGGTAATACCAATTTGTAATGCAGGTGCTCCTCCGATGATATGTACTTCAAAAAGTTTCCCCTGAAGTATCGAATCACCGGTACTTAAACCCCTATATATAGCTACTTGTCAATAGGTGCTTCTATCGCACTGGAAGACAGAAACTCCCGTCCCTCAGAAATCATCCCGCCCGGGACAAGATGAATCATACCCTCGCACTCGGACTCCATTACCAGCTGGCTCAACGACAGGGGAGTGGGGAGTCATGGTTCAAAAACTTATGAAAGCGGACGTGAATGCGAGTGATGTTCCATGTACTCACGCGGGGAGCGCATTCCATAGGCGCGCGCTCCGCATATCCTGGGCCCTTGCTTCTCTGCATGCCATGCAATTGCAATCGGGCCGGATGTGGGTGGTGACAAAAAAGCTCTCCCGATTTTTTACTCATCCAAGAAATTCCTCTGAGCAGCCCAGCCAGCCACAATTTTTCCCTAGCTAGTGTCAAACATAAGCGACCCACTCTGGATATGTAGGGGGAGGTAAGGCCCAGTCCCTTCCTGCAGGCGGTTTATTTATGGGCCCGACCACCACCCCAGGCCTGGGGAAAAAGCTGTTGCAGTCACACGAGATATAGTTAACGGATAAATGTCCGTAAAAAGGCCCAAAAGTAGTAAAGAAAACAATTGGGGGGATGGTGCCACATGATGGGGGGATACGAAGGGGCCAACCCACCACAACGGGAACAAATAACAAAAGCAAAGTGGCTGTTGGAGTATATAACAAATTGCTTTCGCCCTTCTCTCCCTTTTTTTTTTGAACACACATTTCCGGTAACCTCCCCATATCTCGCGAAAGATACCTCCATCGAATCGAACGCTTTTGTATACCTGAGATAGTATAGAGATCATGTCGCAACCTCAAGATACTACTGCCGCTGCTGCTCCACCACCTGCACAGGTTTGTTTACACACTTTTGTTCCGAATCTCCTGAGAGGTTTGATATGCTAATACGAGATAGGACCCAAACAACCAGAATGTAGATAAGGCGAAGGCATTCGCTGAGAAGCATGGGCTGGTTGATAAGCTGTTTGTCTTCCCCTATCCTCCCTTCCATCTTCTCCCCCGTTTGTACACAAGTTCTAACGCGGGTCTACAGGAAGAAGTTCGTCAAGAAGAAGTTGGGCGCCGGATCCCACTAAACGGGTTGCGAATTTGCTTTGGGTTGTTTCTATTTTATTTTCCGGCAGCAAGGCTACGATGCGATGTAATGGATGGATGGGGGGAGCGTGGGCCGTGGATACCCTTGGGAGGAAGCAATAATTTTGGGGATATCATGTTCTGATTATTTTATTGGATAACCATCACAACCTTTTTTATATATATTGGAAGGTGTGTGGCATGTGGCATGAGTTTTAATAGGCCCTCCATCTCCGTGACTTGGCTCTTGTGTAAAGGGTAGTGGTTGGGTGCATGTTACTGGTTCCCTACCGGCACAAACGGCATTGCGGCGACAACTTGAAACTTGACACCACGATCGGCGTGATCGGCTGCATACCCCAAAAGACCCTTCTTAGGCCTGCATGGAAGGCCTCCTACGAAGTGTGATTCCCAAGGGTTGCATGATGATATCACTGCCCGTTGGTATCCATCCATGCACACATATGCACAGAGCAAGAGCTCCGCCACAGGAATGACGCGCGAGATGGGACCCACCGGCGTCGAGTTGCGCTCGGTGCATTATTGCGCGGTCACATACCCGACGACATTGCCGTATGTTAATATCTGGTTGAACTTGCGCCATGTTGTCTGTGATATGTGGTCGCTATCAACCAGGACGAATAGAAGCGGCTATACTACCAAAACTGTAGATTGCTGGACGATTCTATTGATGTCTCCGGAGATAGGTAAGTACTGGAGATATTCACTCACCTTGAGGCCCTTGCACTTTGGAGTTTGCCGGACGGCATATACTGACCACCTTCTAGACCAGTTGCTTTTCCATGATATGATAGACAACGAGCGGCGCGCTGGAGATTACTTTAGTTTGTTTCCAGAACTCGGAACCGAGCATCATCCTGGTTGACATGGATTCCAGCCTACCGCCGCCGGCTTAAGGAAATTAGCTCTCTCTCTTTCAGAGCATGTGAATTCAAGGGTAAGGGTACTCGAACAAATTGCCTTAGCGCGTTCAATAATAACGTGCTGTGGGGAAACCCGCCAGTGATTAGCTGTGATAGTTAGTCTAGACGTCGCTCCCTGATAAGAACACGGTTTCTTTGGACGTGAATCCGTGCCGCATGGAATAGAGTTAATTGTCGCAGGGGTAGCTTTCAAAACGCATGAGGTGGCAGTTCAATGTCCTACAACACGGCTGTCACCTGCAACCAGGCACTGGCTTCGTCATCCCGAATCCCGAGTCCCGGGATAGCCGTGCCGACAGGTCGACTCTCTGGGGAAAAATACTAGAATAAACTAGAAATCCATAGTGCGTGCGGCTGGTGTATGCATGGCTGTTGGACGTGGACGATAAACCCTAACCACCTGCAACGTAGGGAGCCAGGGCCGAGACAAGAAGCCATGCTCATCAGCAAGCTCACGAGACATGACGGTGTTGGGGTCTTATAGGTGTGTGGCAACCTCTTCACCATACCACGCGACAGCATCGTGGCATGGCATTGTACTGTGGAGGATGTACGACCACCCGCCTTAGTATTCTCATTCTAATCACCATCGCCGGTGCCGCTATTTGGGCGAACCCTGAAGCCGCTGGAGATCGAGAAGCGCAGTTTTCCCACCTGAATGTACGGACTTTGCCATTCCGGTTACTATTTTAGCTCCATCAAAAGTCATCCTAGATGGGAACAAAACCTACTTTAGAGTATAGCATTACAGCAAGGGGGCTTGGGCGCCTTGCAGCTATAATGTCACGGAATTTTTGAAGAGAACCGGCCAGAAAAGACAGAAGGTGTGGATTGTAGTCACCATATATTACTCGCGACCGACTTCAAGCAAGGTTGAGGGACACTGCACATCCAGAATCATGTAGCAAATGGAAGAGTCTGGAGCTGTCTCGAGATAATCTGGTTGGGTTGTTTCGTTTCTATCTTGCATTGTTAGAATAATTTGACATGAACGAGTCTTGTTTGTTCATTGTTTTGTAACTTTCGTTCATTCGGTTTCGTTCGGTTTCGTTTCAATTTCGTCTTGGTTCTTCTTAGTCTATCATAACATGGCTATCAGTAAATAGAGTTCACTGGGAGGGTTGGTTTGGTACAGCTATGGAGTTGGACTGGTCAAAATTCGTATGGTTGAAGTGTTGAGATAGATGTGTGTCGAGGAGCAGAGAGCTGATTATTGTTTGGGTTCAAACTACCGTGACCGGAGGGGAACAGAGTTGATTCAAGTTGGAGTAGGGAGCCGATTGTCATCAATAGTGGAGTCGATGGTAGTTGGGGGCTGAGGAACAGTCGATCGTGGTCAGGAGTATGGAGTCAAACGCAGCCGGGAGTCAGGTTTGCTCAGGATTGTGGAATCGATTGTATCCGCAGCCTGAGAATGGAACTTGACTCGGAGTGTGTGAGACCCTCGAGTAATCCGGGAGAGAGTAGAATCTAAGAGTAGTGGTGGCGATGGCGATGGATTTAGTCATGCAGGCAGCGGTGGTAGCAGAGGATACTTATGGGTCTGTAGAACCGACAGTCAGTCAGGTGTTGTACAGAAATCGTCCTACTGACGCCGACACATGTTTTTTGTTTGTTTGAATCATATTGTATTCGGCCCCGTAGGGGCCATGACAACTAGCTAGTCCTTTTCCTCGGTACTTCCCAGTTCAACTATTAGGTGTCCCTGCCAGTCTCCCCAAGCAAAGTC
>MU122192.1:278196-318820 GCA_014904905.1 Wilcoxina mikolae CBS 423.85 | reverse complement strand
CTTTACATTTTTGGGATCTTGATTCTATTGTTCTTTACGCACACGCCCTTAGTGAACGAGCAGTTACCATTCACGACTTTTGGTATACGCGTGCGTTCATTGCTCACTACGACATCGCCTTCGAATATTGTCACTGGTTCTACACCGGTGAACTTCCTTCGGCTTATTACCACAACCCGTCTGAAGACGAGGACGAAGAAGAGTCCTTTTCTGAACTCTTTCACGACGAAGAAGATTTTCAGGACACTTACGACTTCTAAACGGTAGGCGGCCATACTTATGACGATACTTGAGTCATAAGTATCCCCGTAACATTGCGATCATGAGTTAACATCTCCTCAATCAGGTCACGCACCAATTAAGTTACATTCTGACTGGCTCTCACTCTCTGCATTTGGCTTCTGAGCAATCTCACCTTAAGTCTTCATACGAGATATTTTTCATCAATCCTGTCTCTGTAAGGATGTACATCCTCGAATGGATAGATATTTAAAGATATGGTTTCAAACAGGAATAGTGATAAAGATATCAATTGTACTGTATATAGGTAAGATAATCGCTAGCATGCTAAAAGTACTTTGCAAGGTAATTATATATAAAGGGCATTGATCCAGCCTTGGCAGCCAAGTACACCTGGCACCACCATTACAGTCTCATATTAACCCTGTCACTCATCAATCCTATTTCTCCAAGCCCACTTGTGAGCAATTCTATCTATCTTTCTCGGAGCCAACTTGTGAACTATCTCATCCATCTCTTTCCATACCTATCTCTCTAAGTACACCTAAATGCTATCTCATCATGATCCATCTCTTACCAAATCCACTTCAGAGCAAGCATGTCAGAATTGTAAGAGCGAGCATATCAGTTACAAGAGCAAGCATGTCAGAGTTGTGAGAGTAATCGTATCAGAATTTCGAGAGTGATCATGTTAGAGTTGTGATCATGTCAGAGTTGTGATAGTATATGTTAGGGGTTTTTTCTTAGCAGGTACACGAGGTACGGAGGATGTCTATGGCAATCTGCGTTCGGCCACCTATCACTATGGTTGGTCAATGTCACGCCCACAGTTATCCCATTCTCTGAGCGACGAAGTCCTTCACGACATACATGCCTATCCAATACCGAGCCCTGGCAATGCAGAATGATTAACCCGTGTATGGGCAGTGCATCTTCTCGATTGAACAGTAATAGTCACAATACTTAGCTGGCAGATGCATCAGTTCGGTACACTTAGAGTGGCATGCTACTATAGACCTAGGCCCACGATAGTTACAAACAGCATGAGTTGCTGAAGCTCGATGAGGCCATTATGGGAATTTTCTGATCAGCCGTGCATGATCATTTCCACCAGAACTACTTTACCTTATCGGTAATATGGGGTATCTGGCTAAAGCGGGGTATGCCTGTACACTCTCCGGCAGGCACACGTCAGAGTTTGAGAGTAGGACTTTACTATGGGAATAACTATACAGTTTAGGGACTCCATATATTAACTGCATCCCGGTAGTTAAATCTACCTGTTGAGAACTTGTGTGTGGGTTGACTTCCCGAGTAACGGCAGATTGCAGGTAGTCTGATCCGACATAAGTTGCAGCCCTGCAATGGGAGTAAAAGCCAGCGAGATAGGAGGTACGATACGTAGCATAGCAGTGGCTGATCTCCGATGCAAGTCAATAAGGGTAAACATATCCCTGCAACCCACTATCCGATTTAATCTTGAGTCGAGAGATCTAAGAGGAAGTGATGGTTCGATGAATGCGTCAGCGATCATTGTCAAAACCTGTTTTCCGCATAAGTATACAGATCAGAAGAGAAGCAAACAGACTTAGTTGTTACATGGCAAAAACTGGCGGCATGAGGATAATCTACAGGGATGCTTCGCACTTTAGAAAGTACCGAACGTCTAACGGAAAAGTAGCGCAACCTACCGAGATCGAGTAACCAGCCTAATGATCGGAGGCCATAGCTATCTTAGTACAAACGCCAAAGTCATAGAGAGTATACGAGTAACTCGCTCTACAAAAGAATCGCCTTTGCATCCGCAAAATAAAACAGCAAGCTCTAACAGTAATCCACAGTCAGAACACACCAGCGGACAAGACACTAAAATATTATTGTTGTTTTTCTACTTCAAGAATATTTACCTTATTTTTACAATATGCTACATGAGTCATTTTTGAGATCTCGATTCTATTGTTTTATATGCTCACGTACTCTAAGAATGAGCTATCACTCTATACGACTACCATATTGCGAGTACCTTTATTCACGCGTACAATATTGAGTACAAATACTTTCACTGGTTCTATATCCGTAAACTCCCTTCTAAATACTACAACTTGCCAGTCCAAGATTACGAGGATTGGTCTGATTACGACGACTCTGAAGATTATCTTCAAGATACCTATGACTTCTGAGAAGTAGGCGGCTATACTTTATCGCTAAGTATCCCCGTAACAGTATGTCTGAGTTGTAACTTATAAATAGTAGCTCATAGTTTAGTAATGAATAAGTAGTATATTCCATGATTTAATATGAAGCGACCATAAGATTATAGTGATTACAGTCCTGGACTCTGACATGTGACTATAGGGTCTGACATGATCATAACTAGCATACTTATGGACTCTGACATAATCATAACCATCATACCTGTGGACTCTGACAAGTGATCATGAGCTGTAACAGTATCACGGCCATCACACCCAAGACCTTTGGTACCTGAGGTATAACTAATCCAGATTGTTTGGCTATTACATCTAGAAATATATCGTGAATCAGTCATAAGGTTAAAATATTATTGCAAGTTATGGTATATTACATGAATGTTACCAGAGTGTTATCTGAGTTATCCATAATGGACTTAGACCAATTTATATTTCCTGGTATTATGATAGTTATCAGAGATTACAGTAAGTCATATAGCATACAGAAAGTTATTGGTAACAAGTTACCAATTTGTAGATGAAGTGATTATACAGAAATATCATTGATTTTCAATCATGTCCAGTCAGCAGAGAGCCAGCCCATCCAGATCACATCCAATCAGCCGAGAGTTAGCCAGTCCAAATCATATCCAATAAGCCGAAAGTTAGCCCATCTCAATTGTCACCAGTCTGTACTGGCAGATAGCGAGCTGAAAGCTTACCCTTCTAGATCTCGTCTAGCCAGACCGTCTAGATCGCGTCCAATCACTAGAAAGCCATCCTGTTCAGATCACATCTAGCCAGCCCTCCAGATCCAAGTTGTGTTCAGCCAACCTATCAAGATCGTATCCAGCCAACCTGTCTAAATCGTCTTCAGTATCTAGCCAGCTCAGATTGCTGATCAATAGCAGTTGTAAAAGCCACACTCAAGAAATGTGCCACAGTTCACTAATCATTTATGATCAATCAGAAGCGAAAAAGACCATTCCAATCTGCCAACCAATAAGAATTCTGTAATTTGCCACAGTAAGATGGTATGTACTACCATCAATCAATAAGAATGCTTGAAGCAGACAACCATGTGTATATGTTATAATAAGTGATAGGAGTGGAGATAGATTATTGTTGCAGAATTCAGATTGCTCTTAGCAGTGCAGTTGACTTCTTTTTCAGGTTCTATATGAAATTATCCAGTCATCATGTATCACATCACATGCTGTACTACATAGTACGCATCCATCATATATTTCATCACGCCCAACTTAATTGAGCCTGAACCGAGGCCACCTGGTAGTCGAGGCCAAGTGCGAAGAAATGCCAATGCTCACCGCAGTAATTTGCTTGATATTCAGCTACCACAAAGAAGCCCGTACCCACGTATGCAAATCATCAATGCGTGCGGAACCATACCAAGGAAAAAAACACAAGCCCAGTAATAATCGCCATCCAAAAACCACAAGACGTGCAAAAAGATACCATATCCAACACCATCCAGCCAGTCACAAAAGCCAGAAACAAAAACGACAGAAACCCATCAAAGAACCGTAATGAAATGCGTGGCCTCATAACCTCTGAACTTCTGAACACATAGCAATAAATAAGAAAGAATGCATGCCAACCACCTACCCATGCTCCTGAGATGTACGGAAATAAGAGATGATTCTCGAAACACAAACATTGAGGAACGGCGAAAGTGAAAACAGCTTAGATAAAACACAGGGAGAAAGAATAAAAAATACTCGAGAAGGCCACATCCCAGGGTTAGGACCACACAAACAAACCCATCTGTCGTGTCGCACAAATAGAAATCCAGATTAACCCCCCCGTTACGTGCGGGCAAGCTGCAATTAAGGAACCTCGTAATCCCTCTCACCCTCTGCATCGGCGTCATCTCCTTGATCGTTAGCACCTCCCCCTTGCGGATCCTGAAGATGGCCTCGTTGGTTTGGCATTTGATACATCTACAAACAATCAGCATTAGCCACTGAATGATGTGAGGGCAGAAACTGCCATTCAGCTTGCCACGGGGTTTGTACCGTCTGGGGTGGCATCGGTGGATATCCATACATCCCCTCCAACCCTTCTGGATACAGGTGAGGCGGGTAGCCTCCAGCTGGTTGAGCTACCCCACCGGGGTACATGCCTCCCTGGTTGTATCTGTCCGCTTCGGATCCCATTCCAGGGTGAAGGTAGTTCGGATCCTGCATTTGAGCCTGGGGGTGTTGAGGATGCTGCCCTTGTTGAGGTTGTTGGGATTGCCCCTGTTGATGCTGCGACTGAGGTGGAGGAGGCGGTGGTGGTGCCTGTTGCTGTGGTGGTTGTTGCGCATGACCTGATCCAGAAGCTCCCCCGCTTGCTCGTTTTGGTGCAGCCTCCTCCCTTGGCACTATATCGATGAGAAAGTCGAACATATCACTTTTCGTAAGCGCAGATGCGATGTCGGAGCGCTGTAACGTTCGTCGTTTGTTCTCTTCCGCATGTATCCAAGCGCGCATGGTCAATTCCGTGATGAATATGTCGCAACCTTTCGCGAACAGTATTGGCGCCTCGGCCGATATCATCTTCACTTCCGGATCCGCTTTCATGACCTTTTTTATCCGTGCCAGTGGAAGCTGGTGAACCTTGTAGTCATGATCTTCATTCTCGAGGGTGTTGATGGTTTGCTGCCAGTAGGCAGTCAAGATATCGCGATAATGGCCGTGTAAACCTTGTGAGACCTTCCACAACCAGTCCATTGTCAGAGGATAAAGTTCGGATGATTGAAGTGATGTTTTGGGTATTTTGGGGGGACATACATTTGCGAATGTGCCGCTATATATCTCGGTTTGAGGAACTGAAGAGTTGGCTACCAGCGCAGCGCTGGCTCCATACTGTCAAGAAAACCTTGCAATTAGCCATACGCGCTCATGTGTGTGCATATCCTAAGGCGAACAATAAAATCTCCATACTTACATGTCCCATTACAGAAATATCATATGGCGGTGGTTGCGGGTGTTGCATGTCGTGTCTTCCTGAACCCGGATAATTGGGATCCATTGTCGTCACAAGGCGTTCCGTTTCTGTTTTGTCGTCGTTGTATCGCTGTTGTATCGCCGGTGTATCGCCGTTGCGTGTTCCTGGTGTTTTTTTTGTTGTTTCTGCAGTCCGACGTCGTGGCTGGGGCTGAATTTTGATTGCGCTCAGTCCAATGCTGACAACAAGCAGACCAGTCTTAAGTGGGGGCAGAAGCGAACCTTCAAGGCAATTAACAAGAATCAACTAAAAGCAGCAAAAGGCTTCACTTCTGACGGCTGCGGCCCGAGGTTCGATGGTGTTCGAAGTAGGTGTAGTGGTAGCGGCGGTGAGAAGTGTAAAATGGGAATGGAATGGCTGGGACCAAGTTGGTGGAGGAGGAGGTGGTTTGTACAAAACAGAGCACGTTCGTTCGTTCCGTCCGTGTCTGTGGGTGGTTCCTACTGCGCTGTGCTGGTGTTGCTGCTTGCTTACTTTCCTCACGAAAGAGATTGGATTACCCAGGATGGGACTTCGGTGGAGCCACTGATTGACGGATTGATTGATTGACACAATACTAGGCAAAATTGACCGTGATTTCGTCGTCCACTCAGTGCTGAATGTTCACTGCTTACAACACAGCGCAATGAGTGAAGGCCACCAACAGAAATCCAGAACAGAGTTGAGATTCGTCAGATCGTCGTTAGCAGGAAAGACGCTGATTGGTGTTAGGTTGTAGAGCAAACCTTGTCGCTAAGTGTAAGGCAAAAGGGCTGGTTTAATACTCTAGCAGGGGCCCAACTGCGCATAAAGTAAGATATGTGATGTGACGTGGGACAAAAATCTGACTGACGACTTCACTTCGTTCATCATCATTCAATGTCTCCCGCAAGCTCAGGAACCGCGCCCTCAAGATGGATGGACATTTCCAGCGGCCGCCGTATGCTTAACTCTATTCACACCGACGATTGAAAACGTTCGAAAAGCTCTGGCTCCTGCAATTTCCTCGCGAGAAATTTGCTTGCGTTCTGCAGCAGTTGCCAAGCCATCAAGCACAACAAAGTCACCAACAACAACGCAGCCAGTATAATTGCTTATCCATGTGTATCTACCGACCACGAACGACACATCATCAAAAAGCGAGCTGCAGCCCTCGCTCACCCATCATGCTTGTTCAGAATCAGAAATTTACATTCTGTCCATTGTGCCCAAATTATTACTCCGACCGATTACCGAACTTAATACATACCGATATTGTTTGGCAGCCCAGCATCCTACCTCTTTGGACGCAGCAGACAAGCAAACAATTACTCTCAGTCCTTGCTCGTATCGCAAAGAAAACCCCATTAAAATCATTCATCAGCACTAAACCTGTTGCTGTCGTCTATATGAGCCGTCATATAAGACCAGGCCGTCCCCACTAATCGTCTCTTGCGGTTGTACCAATGGGAAATTCCAATCACCCAACCACGGGTTTTAGACGTGCTGTCAATATCTCAGGATGTCTCGCAAAACATCTTTTCAGGTATTGGCAAACGGAACCCTGCAGATGAGTGATTGATTATGTCTGGAGCCTTCTGTGAATGAAACACAGCCCCGCCTTGCACTGCTGGCATGAAAATAAGATCAATATCTTTCGGTTACACTGCATCTCTGAGCAATATCATCACAGAAGTGATATCTATCTACTACCCGCTGCTGTGCACCCTGCTTTGCTTGTTTGTGTCAAAAATTTCTTGGAAGCTGAAGCCGGGTAAGGACTCGGCAATCCTGGCGCGTTTCTCTGCCACCGTGACTGACTTTTTTCCGTTTCATTTTAGACATCTCGTCCCACCTCTCTTCAAAATGTCTTCCATCACCCCCCGCTCCCCCTCCACTTCCCCCCTGCGCCGAACAACCTTTGACGTGGTCATTCCAATACTGCCACGACGACTTCCCGAAACATCCTGCGACCCACCCCTTGTACCTGATGGTGATGAAGACGATGATGAACTGTCGGACGAAACGGTTGCCCGGCTGCTGCGGGAAGCAGAAGAGAGGATGAGGACTGCAGGCTCATCTGCTGTATCAATGACCGGTGAACATAACGTCACCACGATCAAGTGCGTTTCACTCTATTCAGCCTGATTTTATTTACACTTCAACGGGGCAGTGTTGATCTCCATATGGACCGAACTAATACGTGTTTCCGTAGACTACCTAAATTAAATCCGGGTGCATCATTACCGAATCCTCCCATCAGTTCAGAGGGTTCTGTGTCGCGTATATCAGATCGTACAATGTTGGTGCCTGAAAACGAACGAAAATTGGCAAACAGCACACGATTAGTTGGCGATCCTACTACAAACAAGAAGTCAAAGAATGTATGTCATCCTGCGCGCGCGCATGTCGCCCTTCTCCGTTCCCCTGTTTCTCGTTTTCTTTGGCCTATGAGGATATCTTATCCCATTAGATCCTGACGGAACCGGATGCCGTCTTGGCTATCCATACCGACACCCTGATGTTCTATATTTTCATAGTTACTCTGAGGCCTTGTTTTATATAGCATTTTTGTTTTTTTGCACCAAACCTGGGGTTGAATGGCTGCTTACTTTTGCCCTAGGAGCCTCCACCTACAGCTGGTGCAGCATGGTATGACTTGCCTCGTACAGAACAAACTGCTGAGTTCAAACGCGACTTTGCACTTATCAAACACCGTAATGTACTGGATTCACACCGACATTACCGTAAGGACAACTCTGGTATCCCTCAATACTCCCAGATGGGAACAGTCATCGAAGGCAATACAGAGTTCTTTAACTCAAGAATCAACAGGAAGGATAGGAAGAAGACAATCCTGGATGAGATTCTGGCAGATGGAACCAGCCGACAGAGATTCAAGAAGAAGTTTGAAGAAATCCAGAAATCAAAGAGAAGCGGAAAGAAAGAGTTCTACAAGAAGCTCAAAGAGCAGAGGAACAAGAACGCAAAGTTCACAAGATAACACTGATATAGACTGCATATACTGTCCTTGTATAATACGGCGTTTGGGTCACGGAAAAGTTTTTGCATCTCGGAAGGTGTTGGGCGAATCGAATAAGCACACGTTCATCCAGTTAGATATCAATAGAATTTGTCATCCTCCTATGTTTTGGAATGTGCTCAGTCTTTTGTCCGTTCCGGGTGACCACATATGAAGAGCTGCGGCCTGCACCTACCGTCACTCGGAGTAAAATTCTCACCCCTTGACTCCACCTAGTTATGAGAGAACCGGGAATGACCCTAAAAATGTCTGCTAGAAGCCTCCGCGATTCCATGCGAATCAGAGCTCGAGATAGGAGCTTGTCACCGAGTGATATATTGTGGTTAGACTGCGAACTTGGATTTTTCTAACTGTTCAGCGGCAGGAACGGGGTCATGAAGCTCCAACGATTTTGGCGGAAGAGAGAGCATCTGCGCGCACGTATCCGCGCGTAACCCAATATTGATTGCACTTTAAGTTGCAGCAAGGATGGCTTGAGGCGACCAGGATCGCCTAAGTTCCCCAGCCTTAACTACAACCTTCAACCTCACCTCTCCAGCACCGCCGCCGCCGCCCGCCGCCCCTCCTTCCATTCGCCTCGCCGCACTCCCCCGCAACTCCCTTGACACCACTCTAGCTCCCCGCCCTTCCATCTCCAAGAAACCCCGGTTTCTCCCAAGCCAGACATACCAGATAAATAAACATCAACACCATGATCTCCGGGGTGCTGCTCTTCAACCAAAAGGGCGAGAACCTAATCTTCCGCCAATTCCGCAACGACTGTACCTATCCGCACTTCCCCTCTTTCCCCCGCAGCTTGTTGACCACCCAACCACAGGCCGTCCCCGGCTCTCAGACGTGTTCCGGATCCAAGTCATCTCCAACGCGCAAGTGCGGTCGCCGATCCTGACACTAGGCTCCACCACCTTTTCGCACGTCAAGCACGAAAACATCTACTTAGTCGCGGTAACCAAGAGTAACGCCAATGCCGCACTGGTATTCGAGTTCCTGTACCGCCTCATCGCCCTGGGTAGGAGTTACTTTGGAAAGTTCGATGAGGAGGCTGTAAAGAATAACTTTGTGCTGATATATGAGCTGTTGGATGGTGAGCCACCACCGTCCCATGAAGGAAGGGGTAGTGCTTACGCGCGTTAAAGAGATCCTCGACTTTGGGTACCCACAAAATACAGAGACAGATACGTTGAAGATGTACATCACCACCGAAGGCGTCAAATCAGAGCGCAACGTTGTCGTATGTCCTCTATCCCCCCAACTCCGCCTCCCCCTCCACTAACCCCCGGATAGGAAGACTCAACAAAAATCACCATGCAAGCAACCGGCGCACTCTCCTGGCGGCGTGCAGACGTGAAGTACAGAAAAAACGAAGCCTTCGTGGACGTGATCGAAGACGTCAACCTCCTCATGTCAGCGGGGGGCACTGTTCTCCGCGCCGACGTATCGGGGCAAATAATAATGCGCGCCTACCTATCAGGCACACCGGAATGTAAATTCGGCCTCAACGACCGGTTGCTCCTCGACGGCGACTCACTGAGCGGACAGACAGGGAACCGGACGGGCACGAAAGCAACGCGAGCGGCAGCGGGCTCCGTCACACTCGAAGACTGCCAATTCCACCAGTGCGTAAAGCTTGGAAAATTCGACACGGACCGTATTATATCCTTCGTTCCACCGGACGGAGAATTCGAATTGATGCGTTACCGCGCCACCGAAAACGTCAACCTCCCCTTCCGCGTCCACGCAATCGTCAACGAGATCGGAAAGACAAAAGTCGAGTACCAAGTCGCCATCCGCGCAAATTACGGCACGAAACTGTTCGCAACAAATGTTGTAGTGCGGGTACCGACTCCGCTGAATACAGCTGGTATCCAGACTAGGACCTCGCAGGGGAAGGCAAAATATGAGCCGGCAGAGAACCACATTCTGTGGAAGTAAGTCCCCATCCTCCCTCCCACCTCTCCTCCTTGCGGATACTGACAGCTAGCAGGATTCCCCGGTTCACAGGGCAAGCGGAATACGTTCTCAGCGCAGACGCAACATTAACATCGATGACGAACCAGAAAGCCTGGTCTCGGCCACCACTGAATCTCTCATTTAGCTTACTGATGTTTACATCCTCAGGTCTACTAGTGCGGTATCTCAAAGTGTTTGAAAAGAGTAATTACTCGAGTGTAAAGTGGGTGCGGTATATGACACGGGCTGGGAGCTATGAGATTCGGTTTTAAGGGAAGAAGAGACAAGTGATGAATTTGGTAATTTTTTGCTTGTGTATATGTATCAGCATCTTCCTTCCCCCGCCATCTTTTCGTTTGTATTTGTATTGACCCATTCCTCTTTGTGTTTTTGTTTTCCCCATCATCATCAGCATATACCTGCGTTACGCACTGCTTATTATATCTTTCGGTAACAAGTTTTTCCATCATTCACCCCCAAGGATCATGTGGAATTTTCTTTTATGGCGAGGGGCGGGCGTTCCTGGTTTTTTTACCTAGTAAATATATCCCAGAAGAAGAAAGAAGCAAGCAGAAGCCATCCTCCACAATTTTCCATGGAAGATGTTATACGCGCGTGACGGAGGCAAAAAAAAACAAAAGGATATAATCATAGTACCCCCGTCCCATACCCCCACTTTGAATCAAAACACTGCCCTGATATTTTGTTTCCAGCCCCATCACAAAGGTCCTTCTCTATGTATCACAGCACATCCCTCTCCCAACTCGGCCCATTTACAACAAATCCCTCCTCACAAACTCTTGGTACAGTGTCTTTCCAAGTGCCGCAGGACTCCTCTCAACAATTGCACCAGCACCTTCCAACGCCAAAATCTTACTCTCAGCACCACCTTTTCCTCCAGAAATGATAGCACCGGCGTGACCCATGCGACGTCCGGGTGGCGCGGAGATACCGGCGATGAAGCTGACGATGGGCTTTCCCTTAGGGTTGTTGGCTTTGAGGAATTCAGCGGCGTCTTCCTCTGCGGATCCTCCAATCTCGCCAATCATGATGATTCCGTCGGTTTCTTCGTCGTTGAGGAAGACGGTAAGGGCGTCGATGAAGTTTGTGCCTGCGAAGGGGTCACCGCCGATTCTAGAAGCGGGTTATTAGTGAGGGGATGTTTTGAAATGTAATTCGGAGTGTTTTAGATACCCGATGACGAGTGACTGGCCGAGACCAACTTGGGTTGTCTGGTTGACGGCTTCGTAGGTAAGAGTTCCGGAACGTGAGACGATTCCGATGCGGCCACGCTTGTGGATGAAGCCGGGCATGATACCGATCTTGCATCGGCCGGGAGACTGCGAATTGTTAGATATATGATGGAGAATATAACGTGTAGAGAACGAAGGGACCGCGTACAATGATACCCGGGCAGTTAGGTCCGACAAGACTGTAGCAGGTCAGTATTACAACTGTATACTGCACATCAGAACGACGTACCGAGTCTTGTTCTGGGTCTTGAGCATGTCGACGACCCGGACCATATCATTTTGGGGGATACCCTCGGTGATACACACCGCGAGAGGGATCTCGGCGGCGACAGCTTCTTCTATCGATTGCGCGGCAACAGACGGAGGGACGAAGATAGCGCTATGAGACCGTTGTGAGCTTTCTGGTAGTATCCTAGAAGATGGTATGTTCCGTACCTAGCACTTGCTGCAGAGTAACCATATCAGCAAAAACTCGTCCGGTAGCACTCGTTACTGGAGGAACAAACCTCCAGTTTCTCTCATCGCATCGGCAACATTCCCAAACACAGGTCGGTCAAGGTGTATTGTTCCGGCCTTCTTGGGGTTGATTCCACCAACCACCTTTGTTCCGTATTCGATCGCCTGTTGCGCATGGAAGCTGTTTTTGAAGCACGGCTTGCGTTAGTGACGGCTCTTGAGCAATAGCGAGTGTATTCTCTCGAGAAGTATTGCCCCTCCAGTTGGCGCTCGGCTCGGAGATTCTCGGGGTTGGTAGTGACATACGTTCCTTGCTTTCCAGTGAAGCCTTTACTCCACAAAGCAGTCAGCGAAACGTACTTCAAGGCTCAATGCCGGTTGAAAAGGCGGAGACCTTGGTATATGACTTTCGTGTCCCCGTTGATGAGCAGGTTCTTGGTGGTGGAGGCATAGCCGGAGGTGGCATAGCTGCGTGCGCCGCTGAGCAAGCTGCTGGAAGAGAGTCGTTTAAGACCGAGCATTTTTTGTCTGCGTGAAAGAGAAGTATCTGGTAGAGAGAAGGAAGAGTGAAACAGATAGGATAGACGTCGCTTGTTCGCAGATTCAGCCGGAAGAGCAACTTGGAGTTGAACGGTGATGTTGGTAACGTTTCCGAGATTTTGGTCTTGGCGATCCGTCTCTACCGAAACGCGGCTCTGTGTGGGGAGCGATAACGAGTGAGTGGACGAGCATTGAGATCTTTTTGATGCCGATGTTTTGCTTCACTTCAACGGCGTTTCTTTTATTGCGCCCGCGGGATAATTTGTTGGGAGCCATAGCTATGTAGTAAACCAGCGCACAATATCTCATGGTCCTTCACGATTTGGTTGCTTGCTATCTGAGGCATTTTTCCGTATGTTGATATCACGGATACCAAAACGGCGAACGGCCGAAACTAGCCGGTAGGTTCTGTTTTCCCGCCATTGCCCATGGAAGTGGCGCACGTATAACGAAATTCCAACACAACGAAGGTTGTCATCATAAACACGTCCCTAGGTCCTCCATATCTCCGAGCAAAGCCCAACCACTTAACCCAACTCATTGGTAATTTCGGCAGAAGCCCAACGACGCAACTGGACGACATGCCCTCGCGGGCTGATACTGAAGGCTATTGAGTGGTGTTGAGAAGAGGGATTCTCGGTGATGGCGGAGGTGATACGAGTTCCTACAGTAACCCAAGCCCAGAGGATTTGGTAGGTGTGTGTAACTTCCGTGGGGTCCGCAGATGGGGGAGATGCGACAAGTGAATATTCGAGGGTAAGGCCATTGGAATAGCAAGAGTTTCAGCGGTAGGGAAGTACATACACATGAGTGCCGGTTTGTAGGTGCTTTTCGCAGTCGCCTCTGGCTTGCCCCTCTTACGATGAAAGGGGAAAACGGCCTTCACGACTGGGGAAGAGAGAGGTCTATTTGTGGGCTTTCCGTAGGGAAGGACACCAATTATATCGAGAAACTGCAAGTCGTGAAGGGAGCAAAGACGCTTATCACGAACCTAAGCAACCAACTCCAGCCATTTACGCTTTTCGTCTTCCAACTCCTCCACGTGGAAACAGTTTTCGGATACAATGCCTTGTTCTTGCTGATTGATGGGCCACACAACTATCTTCCTCGAGTGTCATTCGAGAAGCTCTGTTTATTATATTGGCCATAGGCAACACCCAATGAATGAGCTGTAGTATATATAACTTCCCCGGCATCTCGTCTGCAGTATCTTCATCCGATATGCAGCTGGATTTCGGAAACAAGCAACGCAAGGCACGATTGATTCCCTTTTTTGTGTATATACTTTATACTCGAGGAGCAGTGATTGACTGAGTCACCTTGGCCTCGGGAGGACACAAAGAGTAATCCGGAGTAACGCTTATCCACTGGAGTCCTGTTGTGAAGTACTTAGAATTGTTGTATCCATGAACCTGGGCGCGCATTTGTTGAACTTAGGGCGAGAGCGGGGGAGGCAGTTGAGCCCGCACCTCGCCTACCTGAGATAATGGGCTGTGGGGTATAGCTACGAGGTAGCAGGTTGAGAAACTTGTACGCTCTGAAAGGCTACCGCTGCAGAGTCGCATTGTTTTGGATGAGCGAAAGCCGACCTGTTTTGTTTTTGTATGATGGAGCGAGTGCACGGACGGGTGGAGGAGGAGGGACCGTGGAGGCAACAAAAGAGAAAAGTGCGTGAAACGACACAATTAGTAACCGCTCTGCAATTCGTGATTGGCCAAACAAGGCAAGGTCGTCACCGGGTTGGGGCAAAATGAACTGTCCAAGCAGCAAAATTCTCGAGTCGTTGGGTCTCTGCAATCCCCGCCATTCTTTATCCTCACACTCTGCCATTTCTCTCCTCCTTCTTCCTCCCCCCCCACACATCGGTCATCTCTTTTTTTTTCGTCTATCATCCATTGCCACTCGACCTGTCCCGCATTAACCGTGCTCGACAACCTCTTTGACTCTTCACCCCGCGACAGTTGTAAGAGCGAAAGGCGATAGACACACTCTGCCATGTCTGAGCAACCCATCAAGAACAAGAAGGTCGACTCCCTCGCCGGAGCACCGTGAGTACTTCCTACCCCGGTCGTGGAAACACAAATGCACAACATAATGAATAAAATACTGATTGGAACCCCTCGACCTGCAATTATAGTACCCCGCAAAACACTCCCTCATCAGCTGCACCAATTTCCTCGCACGCTCAGCAACCTAATGTCTCTACAATCGAAGAAGGTTTGCAGCAAACTCCTTCCGTCTGTTCAATTTTTTTTTATGTTGTTCCCGTTGCTAACGCTTTTGCCACCGCCAACAGAGAAACTTGACCGGGCCGCTGCTGCATCCATCTTTGCCTCAAATCCCGCACTCGTTTCAATGATTGAGGGAAAGCTCGGCAAGCTTGTTGGACGCTCCTCGGGATACATCGAATCTCTCCCCGCACCAGTCCGCCGTCGTATCACTGGTCTCCGCGGTGTCCAGAAGGAGCACTCTAAGCTCGAGGCACAGTTCCAAGAGGAAGTTCTTCAGTTGGAGAAGAAGTACTTCGCCAAGTTCACTCCTCTGTACGAAAAGCGTGCCAAGATCGTCAACGGTCTTGAGGAGCCTACCGAGGAAGAGGTTGTTGCTGGAAAGGAGGATGAGGGTTCTGATACGGAGGATGCCAAGGAGAAGAAGGAGGAATCCACTGAGACCATGACCGGTGTTCCAGAGTTCTGGCTTTCTGCTATGAAGAATAATGCTCTATTGGCGGAGACAATCACCGAGCGGGACGAAGCAGCACTCAAACACCTTACTGACATCCGGCTGAGCTACCTCGACACTCCTGGATTCAAGCTTCACTTTGTCTTTGCCGACAACGAGTTCTTCACCAACAAGGAGATCACCAAGACATATTACTACCAGGATGAGAATGGATATGGCGGAGACTTTATCTACGATCATGCTGAGGGCGACAAGATCAACTGGAAGGATGGTAAGGACTTGACCGTCCGAATTGAGAGCAAGAAGCAGAGAAACAAGAGTAAGTCACCGCCGATATTACCCTCGTTTGTTCGTGCATAACTAACAGTTCCGAACTTGACCAGACACCAAGCAAACTCGTGTCGTGAAGCGGACCGTTCCCACAGAAAGTTTCTTCAACTTCTTCACCCCACCTAAGCCCCCCACCGACTTTGATGAGGATGAAGAGGACCAAGATGATATCGAGGACCGCTTGGAGCTCGACTACCAGCTTGGTGAGGACATCAAGGAGAAGCTCATCCCCCGTGCCATCGACTGGTTTACCGGCGAGGCTCGTCAGTTTGAGGGAATGGGTGATGGTATGGAGGGCGAGTTTGAAGACGACGACGATGAGGAGGATGAGGATCTAAGTGACGACGATCGGGATGAGGATGACGAGGAGTCTGATGACGAGGTACGAGTTTTTCTACTTCACCAACAACTGATTGAACGTTGATGAACTCTGACACATGGCATAGAACGACGGCACAAAACCCAAGCACGAGGCTGCTGAGTGTAAGCAGAGCTAAATTGTTTGTGCTTGTCCAACACGGCATCTGTTCGACTTCTATGACATCTGGAAATAAAATCAACGGGGTTCTGGGGCGGCGAGATTGGTAAACGTCTATATGATCATGGGTATAAAATGGCCGAAATGCTTTATTAATGAACGCAATTGTGACCCCGTTTCTCTTTTTCCCTTTGAATGCAGCGTGTAATAAAACTGTCTATTATTGTGAATGCTTTGTTTTTTTTTTAGTTGTTCTTGCTGATGGAGTAGATGTTCCCCTCCCCTTCCTTCTCTACCATTATCACCCTCTGTCACCCATCCTTTCTTTCCTTTTCCTCATAAGCATCATGTGGTAGTTTTGTTTTGTGGGCGGTCTAGGCTTAGGTTGTATCTTGTGCGAGAGATAAAGAGAATTGTGCACTCCAAACTTCCTGCCCTCTATGGTGGCGATGGTGAGGGTAATACCATCTGAACTTGATCTGAAAATCTCCGTGGGAGGTGTGCAGCGGACGTCAGAGTACATACGAAAGATTGAAATCACGGTGGATGATTGGCCCGCGGGGGATCATGTGTTGCTGTACACCACCAGTAGGCTGAAACTGCGTGTTCCTTTCTAGAAGATTACATGCGTGAAGCGGAGAACATTATGTGGAGAGGCTCGTAAAAAAACACTTAACTAGCTAGGAAAGGGAAGCTCATTCTGCAGCGGTTAAGCCGCACGCAACATTTTTCTATCCATCACACTCCCTCACTCACTTGTCGACGTTTGTCCGAAGTATCTTCACGAAGTCAGTTCTTACAGCCATACTGCGACAGTCAACTTTGACCATATCATCAATACTTTTGATTCAATCGGATTAGATATGACATCATGATTAGATTAGATCGAGGGGACATTGAACGCTTGGACCAACGCTTGTGCCCCACTTTCCTTCCTCAATCCCTGGCGAACATCCCCTACCTTTCGCAAGCATCGTAAGTTCCTTGCACCAACACCCCAGCCATCCAGAGTTGCTATACGTTTACGGGTCTGAACAGTGATGACCGTTGGATTGCTGCATAAACCCACCCAACCAACACAAAGAAGAGAGCCGCTGGAAACCTCTTTTGTTTCACTCGGCGCTTGATTGTGCCGCATCTTTCGCTGATCGAAGATCTCATGTCTGTCATGGCGAAGTCCTGGATGTTTACCAATGCGGGGCGTGTGCTATTCGATTGGGCGCTGGAACGTTTGTGGGCATCGAAAACGTGAAGAGTGAACGCAAGCTACTCTTACGTCGGAATTGGACCACTCGAGACCTAAGTTTTGGATGGAGAAACGTCCCCCAGAGATTCGGACTGATCACATCCCATCACTCATGGAGTTGGAGTCTCAAGGTGTCCCGGGACGTTTGAGACATGTCCCTTGCTTAACACTAGAAGAAAACTCCACTTTATATCTAAATCTCGGGTTGCTACCCGCGGAGGTAGCTCGTCGCACTTATGTCTCAATATGGCAAGTCATGCCGGACCCTCGAAATGTTCTTTATGGCCGGACTGGAAGCCGTGAAGGAGGTTTTTGCGTTCCACGCATCCAGAGCTTGGACGCGAGACATACCTATATATCCGTCGGAGGAGATGAAGTCATTATCCCATGGATCGTAACGAGGGCTTTATGGTTGCATATACGACCATAAAATGACTGCAGATTTCGAATTACTAAGTGAACGCAAAGAGCCCTTGAGGCTACGCAGTAGTTAAAGCTGACCCGAGACTATCTTGAGCTGTTTGCCAGACTCTAATGTGTATCGAAGGCCAAATAGCTCTTAAGCATCTATCGTCACTCGAAAGCCCAAGAGTGCGGCGACGGCGGGCATAGACGACCGCTGCCCTGTGGCGACGCTAGCGTCAATCCGGATTCAATACAATACGGCCACCACCAGTCATGTGGCGATACTCACCGCCATACCTACCACTCACCAAAATGTAATCACAGTAGATCCATGGATAGCCATTACAAAACTGAGTTGGAGATGTGATATGTTCGAGATGGTGCTCCTTCCGCCGTAGCGATACAATCCGACAGAAACTTCAAAACCATGGATGAAATTGTCGTGAAATTTGGAGTGGCACTTCAACACGCTGCCCATCTCACATACTTTGTCCTGCTATCAAAATCCTCGCGTAATATTACAACGGGATATCGATAAAGGTCATATGTTAACCTCACTCAGTTGCCACAGTGGCGTCGTAAGAATCACATTGCCGTGCAGACGAATGTTACACAGAGGAACACTACAAATTTTCAGAGCTCGTCTGCTAATAAAAGAAACTACCCTATGTAGAACCTGCGCCGAGATACTCGAATCTCTACTGCGCTGAATGAATGGATGCAGTGATGGTGATCAACCTGCTCGGCTTATTTCCCAGATTATACACTTGGTTTACACACCAGTGCAGTGGACATTAAGTGTCTCGTGAAGGCAAACGCAAAAACCACCATATTGAGGGCATTGACAGCTCTGTTTGACCAGCGACTAATATCCGGGTGCGGCTATTCCCCACGTGCGGCTTCCCAAGTGTGGCTTATTTCTCAAATTATAGCTTCGTAGTGTGGGTTGATGACAAGAATGCGCTGATTCACCAACAATATGCAATCTGTAATCGTGTAAATAGTGCATAGATGCATTATCATCATCAGCTTCAGCTCCAGCCTCACCGTTATGGCAGGGTCAAAGTTGTTGAGAGCTGAAGCTGCACGAGCCTCTGTGTGTGGTGGTGGGGCGCTCGTGCCACAGCGAACCCATGCCCCAGTAAAAAGGGCCGGGGCGAAGAACTAAACCCAAAATTCAGAACCCTGAAGCCCAAAGGGTGAAAGGTGGTCGACCCGATCTCCAGCCTCCTTTCGTTCTGCCGCTGCTTCTTGCTCTCTCCTGTCGACCTCGGTCAGCGACTTCCCTTCTTCTTCACACATCAATACCATCCCAATCAGCATCCACACTCTCCTTATTTGCTATCCAGTCCGATTGTCACTATCGCCGTTGTTGTTACTCTATCTACTATACCCTGTTTGACCGCTCTCGACGAGTGCTGGAGTAAAGGAGACCAGATCCACTTGGGGTTTACCATTCGCACACTGTTACGTTACAAACCGGTCGTATAGTTAACCTGTACAGCTCGCTTGAGCTGTCACTGTTGTTACTGCCGCCATAATGGCACACACCTATAATATGGAGACGGGGGCGTGGATTCAAGATCCAACAGACGGTTGGGTTTCATCTAAGGTGGTCGCGAAGAACATCAACGGGGACAATGTCACGCTAGTTTTCCAGATCACCTCTGGTTCGAGAGAGGGAGAGGTTCGTTTGTGGATTCCGTGAGCCGCTCAAGGAGCGGGTATCCAAACAGTGGTAATGCGAGGAATCTGGAGTGCTAATCTACTGCCACGTAGAAACTAGAGAAAACAACATCGTTGGCCGTCCTAGAAGGCAATGCGGAAGATAAGGATTTGCCGCCATTGATGAACCCGCCTGTACTGGAGGCTTCAGATGATTTGACAAGTTTATCACATTTGAACGAACCTGCCGGTATTTATAACCTTTCCTACTGACAATTTATTTTGTTCTTATTCTTTGGATCATCTTCTAACACTCCATCTTCCATTATAATAGTACTTCAAGCTATCAAACTCCGATATGCAAAACGCGAGATTTACACGTATTCCGGGATTGTCCTCATCGCGACGAATCCTTTCGATCGGATGGACTACCTCTATGATCCCGGGCTCGTGCAAGCTTATGCTGGCAAGCGGAAGGAGGATCAGGACCCCCATCTGTTTGCAATCGCAGACACCGCTTATCAAGCGATGGTGCGTGACCAGAAGAACCAAACAATTGTTGTATCTGGAGAGTCGGGAGCTGGAAAGACGGTCAGTGCAAAGTATATCATGCGATACTTTGCTACAGTGGAGGACCCCAGCCGGCCAGGCCGACGACGGAAGGGTGGTATGGGTGCTGTCATGAGCAAGACAGAGGAGCAGATTTTGGCGACAAATCCCATCATGGAAGCTTTTGGTAACGCAAAGACTACGCGTAACGACAACTCGTCTCGTTTTGGAAAGTACATTGAGATCATGTTTGATAAGGACATCGACATCATTGGTGCCAAAATCAGGACCTATCTTTTGGAGCGAGCTAGGTTGGTGTTTCAACCGGCAACCGAGCGTAATTATCACGTCTTCTACCAATTGATTGCCGGAGCCACGGACGAAGAAAGACAGCAGTTGGGGTTGCGTCCCATGAGCGACTTTAACTTTACCAATCAGGGTGGCGACCCAATAATCCCAAATGTAGACGATGCAGCGGAGTTTAAGCTTACTCGAGACTCCCTGACGACTATCGGTGTCTCGGAAGAGACGCAATCTCACATTTGGAAGGTTTTGGCGGCACTGCTGCACCTTGGAAACACTGAAATTGGTGCTGTTCGAAATGGCTCAGTACTCTCGGCGGAGGAGCCGAATTTGGCTCGTGCCGCCGACCTTTTGGGGGTCAAGGCGGATGAGTTTGCAAAATGGACAACCAAGAAACAGCTTGTCATGCGGAATGAGAAGACGGTTACTCCCCTCAGTCAAAAGCAGGCCGTTGTTGTTCGTGATTCGATTGCCAAATTTATATACTCTGCCTTGTTTGACTGGCTTGTTGAAATCATCAACGACAGTCTGGCCACGGAGGAAGTCCGAAACAATGTCAAGTCGTTCATCGGAGTTTTGGATATTTATGGTTTTGAGCATTTCAAGCGCAATTCGTTCGAACAGTTTTGCATCAATTATGCCAACGAGAAGCTGCAACAAGAGTTTAATCAACATGTGTTCAAGCTTGAACAGGAAGAGTACGCGCGCGAGCAGATTAATTGGCAATACATCGAATTTTCCGATAACAGACCGTGTATCGATTTGATCGAGGGAAAGCTTGGTATCCTGAGTCTTTTGGATGAAGAATCCAGACTCCCAGCAGGATCAGATGACTCTTTAATCACCAAGTTGCACCAAAACTTCGGCACGAAAGGGAAGGAATTTCCTTACCAGATGCCGCGATTTGGAAAGACGTCTTTCACTGTGTGCCATTATGCTGTGGACGTCACATACGACTCTGAAGGTTTCGTGGAGAAGAACAGGGATACCGTACCAGATGAGCATTTGGAACTTCTGAGAGCATCCTCTAATCCTTTCTTGACTGACGTTCTTCATGCGTCTGCATCCGCCAGGGATAAGGTAAACCATCAGCACTCTAAGATCATGTTCTGGCGGGAAGCTAACAGTGATTAGGAAACTGGTGGATTTTCAAAGACCGCTGTTCCGCCTCCGGGCCGTAAGCTTGCTCTCCAATCAAACCGCAAACCGACCCTTGGGGGCATCTTCAAGACCTCCCTGATTGAGCTTATGAATACAATCGGTTCCACCAATGTCCACTATATCCGTTGTATCAAGCCGAACGAGGCCAAGGAAGCCTGGAAGTTTGAAGGTCCTATGGTTCTCAGTCAATTGCAAGCATGTGGTGTTTTGGAAACGGTCAAGATCAGTTGTGCTGGATACCCTACAAGATGGACGTACGAGGAGTTTGCGAGTCGATATTACATGTTGATTCATTCTGAGGAACTGAAGACCGGTAGCATTAGGGATGTTGGTCTGAAGATTCTAAAGAAAACTGTGCCGCCGGAGGGTCATCCGCGAGAAAACCAGAAGGATGGTAAAGATAAATATCAGCTGGGAATGTCGAAGATCTTTTTCAGGGCAGGCATGGTATGTATCCTTGTGCCTTTTGTATCATTGACAGCTGTCCGCTAACTCGACATAGTTGGCATTCCTGGAAAACCTTCGAACAAGCCGATTGAACGAGTGCGCTGTTCTGATACAAAAGAACCTTAAGAAGAAGTACTACAGGCGCAAGTATCTCGAGGCCCGTGCTGCTATCCTTAAGAGTCAAGCATATGCTCGAGGCTATCTGGCACGCAAAACTGCCCAAGAGTTGCGGGTTGTTAAGGCAGCTACGACTATTCAAAGAGTGTGGCGTGGATCGAAACAGCGTGAAATCTACCATAAAATTCGCAACAGCGTCATCAAGGTGCAAGCGTCAGCAAAGGGTTATCTTTGCAGGAAGAGTATTACCGATCGTATGCTTGGCAATGCTGCCCGTTATATTCAGAAAGCATGGAGATCAAGGTAAGTTGCTATTCCAAACCGATTGGCCGAATAGCCTTGGGCACTAACCTGTCTCCAGGCGATTCCTTCGTGCGTGGAGCCTTTACCGGAAACGTGTCGTATATATCCAGAGTATATGGCGAGGAAAGTTGGCTCGGCGTGAGTATAAGACTATACGAGAGGAGGCCCGAGACCTCAAGCAGATTTCGTACAAGCTTGAAAACAAAGTTATCGAGCTCACACAGGCAGTCGGAATGCTCAAGAAAGACAATAAAGCTCTGCTGGACAAGGTCGAGAGCTTTGACAACCAGGTGAAGAATTGGAGGATGAAACACGCCAACCTGGAGAACCGTAACAAGGAGCTCCAGCTGGAGGCTAACCAGGCTGGTATCGCTGCGGCACGTTTGGCGCAGATGGACGAAGAAATGAGGAATCTTCAAGCGCAATTTGAGGAATCGACGGCAAATATGAAACGATTACAGGAGGAGGGCAAGTCTCTGCGGAAATCTCTTACGCAACGGACGTCCGAGCTTGACCAGCTCAAATCCCGAGACAAGGCACACGAAGATGAGAAGTTGTCTCTCAGACAACAGATTCAGAACCTGGAAGACCAGCTGCAGCATGCCGGCTCACGAGAGGAAGAGAATGGGCATGTGGAGAAGTCGTCTGGTGGTATCACAAATGGTCTTATCAACTTCGTCACCAACAAGAAGCCGAAAAGAAGAAGCGCAGAGGTCACGGGGAGAGTGGAGCAGGATGGTATGTATCGGTCATCTTATCAGACTCGACCTGTATCTATGATGCCTATCAGCCAGCCAATTCGAGCTCGAGAATTCGAGCAATTTGCCCCTACGGCTGAGAATAGCGAGTACGAGCTACTGCGCATATTAGAAGAGGAGGAAGCTCTGAGCGATGAAGTCTCGATTGGATTGATCAAGAATCTCAAGGTGCCGCCGCTCAACGCCCAGACGCAGCTCCAATACAAGGAGGTCCTGTTCCCAGCCTACCTCATCAACGTGGTTACATCCGAGATGTGGAACAACGGATATGTCAAGGAGTCGGAGCGATTCCTCGCCAACGTCATGCAGAGTATACAGCATGAAGTTATGTCGAACCACGATGAGGACGCCATCACCCAAGGAGCTTTCTGGCTTTCCAATGTACACGAGATGCTGTCTTTCGTGTTCCTTGCTGAGGATTGGTACGAGATCCAGAAGAAGGACGACTACGAGTACGATCGACTGCTGGAGATTGTTAAGCACGACCTGGAGAGTCTCGAGTTCAATATCTACCATACATGGATGAAGGTATTGAAGAAAAAGCTGCAAAAGATGATTATTCCAGCAATCATCGAGTCGCAATCACTTCCTGGATTCGTCACTAACGATGGCAACCGATTCCTCAACAAATTACTGCAGACCAACAGCCAGCCGCAGTTCAGTATGGACGATCTCTTGAGTCTGTTGAATAAGGTTTACAAGGCCCTGAAGACATACTACGTTGAGGACTCCATCATCACTCAGACAGTGACGGAACTTCTAAAGCTTGTGGGGGTTACCGCCTTCAACGATCTTCTTCTGCGACGGAACTTCTTGTCCTGGAAGCGAGGACTACAGATCAATTATAATATCACGAGGATTGAGGAATGGTGCAAGAGCAATGATATGCCCGAGGGTATATTGCAGCTTGAGCATCTGATGCAAGCAACCAAGCTGTTGCAGCTGAAGAAGGCCACCCTCAGCGATATCGAGATTATCCAGGATATCTGTTGGATGTATGTAAATCAACTTAGCGGGATGGAATCAATGCTAACTGTCCAATTAGGCTCTCTCCCAATCAGATCCAAAAGCTGCTCAATCAGTACCTCGTCGCCGATTATGAGCAGCCTATCAACGGGGAAATCATGAAGGCGGTAGCATCAAGAGTTACCGAGAAGAGCAACGACGTCCTCCTATTGCAGGCTGTCGATATGGACGACAGTGGGCCCTATGAGATTCCAGAGCCTCGACAGATCGGAGCTCTAGAGACTTACTGTCCTTCGTACCTACAAACACCGAAGCTTCGGCGACTGGCGGATGTGGTGTCTCAGCAGGCACAACAACGGGCGGAGGAGGCAGCAAATGCGGAAGAAGTCACACCGTCCGACAGGACCCCAAACGACAACACAACGCTTGTCGAAGAGAACGGGGAAACCTAATGAATTTGGTATTCCCACTTGTTTCGCTCCCTACTTCGATGAAATTAACACATTGCATAGTTTTGTGTTACGAGTGACGAACGCTGAATGACCAAAAAAGTCATAGCAGGTCTGACTGGAGTAGAGAAATTTTTTATAAAGGGCCAAGGGGTTTGTTTGCATTTGATTTTTTTGTGTGTTGTGTATGTGTTGGTGTGTCAATGAGTACCCTGTTTTTTCATATCCCATCATCATAGTCGTGTGTGTGCTTTTGTCAGTCGTGGATCTTATCTAGCGGAATTGGATTGGAAAGGAAAGTTGTTTGGTTTGTTTTTCTTTTAATCTTTATATCTATCTACCGTGAATGGAAGATAAAAACTTTTGTATCCCTTGTTTTTGCTAGTGGTAGACTACATGATACCTCCTTGCTGGTTTTTTTGCGGTGGGCTGCGCAGTACAGTTACGGCCTTTTTGTTGTGTGTTTGTTTCTTCGAGTTTTATATCTTTTGGTATGCCCCTGTATGTTAATTGAACTAGAGTTTTATTGGGACGCTTCAACTAAATGCTTCACTGCTGAGTTCGTTTTGTGATGATGAAAGGGTGTCTGTATTATGCTCAGGAGAAATACCTCTGGTGATGGGGGGTGGAGATCCATCCGTTCTCACTCTGTGGTAGATGGGCTACCATATGGTGTTGCTGGGTTACTGATACTGTTCCGATGTTCACGATACTGATCAAGTTGGAGAAAGAGGTGACTCTAAAATCCTGTTTCACTTCATGGCTGCCATGATATAACGATGCACGAAACTTCTAGAAATATTCTGATATCAATTCATCACTACCATTAACATAGACCCAAACAATCCATAATAATAATAATAATTGTATACAACCCGTAGAAGCCATCCAACGCGCCAAACCAAATGAAAAACCATGACAAGCAAACATTCATTCATAACCCAGATATTAAATACCCCCCATTCCCCTTTCCCTCCCCTTATTTATTCAACCTCAATCCTCCTCACCCCTTCAAACCGTACCTTAGGCACCACAATCTGCAACAACCCATTCTCCAACTTCGCAGACACATCCTCGAGCGCGACCGGAGTCGGGAACGAGAAAGTTCTCTGGAAAGTACCAAACGTTCTCTCCGCCAACCAGACCTTCCTCTTCTCCTCCTCCTCCTGCTGCTGCTGCTGCTGCTGCTGTTCTTCTTCCTCCTTGTGTTGTTGCTTCTCAACCGATGATGTCGCCGCAGTAACAACCGAGAAATCATCCTCATCATCCGTATCCTCAACCGTAGGGTTCAACGATCTCCTCTTCTCCTCCGGCTGCTGCTGCTGCTGCTGCTGCTCTTCAATAGTAGTAGTAGTAGTAGTAGTAGTAGTAGTAGGCTTAGGAAACCAACGCTCAACCCTTCCCGTCACCAGAAGCGTGCGTGGATCCGAGAACTCAATTCCGACCGACTTCTTATCGCTGACGCCGGGGAGGTCGCCATAGAGGTGGTAAGCATCGTCAGTTTCGTAGACGTCGAAGCGCGGGGAGAAGGCGCGGTTGGTGCGGTTGTGTTTACGTGGGGTTGGGGTTGGACGGGAGGTGGTGGGTTTCCTCTGTGGAGCGGGCTTCTCAGGTGCAGGTGACTCGGATTCTTCAGGCTGTTGAAACTGAGAGAGAAGGGCCTGCATGAAGGGGTCGAGCGCGTTGATGTTGCGCTGCTGTTGCTGCTGCTGTTCGGGGTAGGCGGGGCAGGAGAAGTAGGGAGGCATTGTTGTAATTGTTGTGGGTGGGGTGTTGATGAAAGGTTTGTGTGTTGTGATGATGATGATGATGGTGACCCGAGGTCTGAAGTATGTGTGTGTGTGTGTATATGTGTAGGATAGTGTAGAGTCGGTTCAAGTGTTTGTGTTCTGATGAGATGTAATCGAAATGATGATAATGGAGTCCGACAGACGGGCGCTCGGAGCGGTTCTTATAGCCATGGCAACTGAGTCGTATAGAAAGCGGAAGAACTGCTGTCAGCTGTGTAACGCGTAATGTGCAATTCGGAGTCGCGCGAAGGTTCTGGGTTGTGGGGCGGCGATCAGGAGAGTTGTGGATGATGGCAGAGCCTTCCAGAAGTCGCGAGCTACAAGATGACGTCGTTAGTCAGGAGATGCTGGAAGGTTCGGGATATGCATCTTATCTTATCGCCTCTCGCGTTACACGAAACACAGCCCATCATCATTTTATAGAATGAAATTATGATATGAATAATATTCTCTTCCTCAGCCAGCACTTAAGTTCGCCGCTCATATGTCAATTCGCACTGCCAAAGGAAGTACCATTCCCCACCCAAAGTAGTAACCCAAGCCGAATGAAGAATATTCACCCGACCCCTATGGTCAGGTAAAGATGACTATCACCCCGCAATGAGCTCGGTGTACCGGTATTCATCGAAAACCGACTTTAGGCCCCTCGCAAACATGATACTGGCTTGTGACTGTAGGCGGCAGTCATAGATTCGGTTTTCCCGTGATGCATTGTTTCAGTACAACAATGTCGATGCCTCGGAATACATGTACGGAAGTTGGAGGCGACCCAATCAGTGCCTGGTCGACAAGGGCACTCGTTCCCCACAAGATGTTCCGCCAGCCTGTTAATAATACTGTTACGGTACTACTTGGTTCGTCGTGTATCATCATAATGCTTTGACATTTTGACAGTCCACTCTAACTCACTTTCCATAAACGCCGCCAGGTATGTACAAAAGAAAGCAAACCAAAAATAAAGCCCCAAATCAGTGTCAGTATAACATTCAGATTCATCTCGTTCATGTGCTCCTGTTCCACAATCGTTATAGCCGCTACATCATCATAGATGTAAGTGGGCTTTGAGCGTATGCCATGGGTTTGATGTCTGGGTGGGGAACCGCATCAAAGACGTTATGCTGCAGCTTGTAATCCGGACCAATGTTGATATACGCCCCCTTGTTGCCCGAAGAGTCAACATAGTTGGGGGCGGAGAAAACTATGGTTTGTAAGCATTTGATCGAAAGAATCAGATATCTTCGTGACATCCTACCAGTAATGCACCTTCCGTCGTGCTCAACCTCATAACCACCCATACGTACTTCGTGACTTCGGATGATAGCCTCCAGACCATTATTCTCGCAGAACCGCTTGGTAACATCGGGCCCGAACATCAGCCCAACACCACGTTTGCTTGGACCACGTCCTGGCAGAGTCTGCGGATCTGTCCAGAGCATCTCCATCATCAATCCTTCCTGGCCCGGTTGTCTCTGCTTATGTCTGTCGTAGTCCCGGATATCCTGGAGGGTAATCTTGTCGTCTGAGAACAGTCCACCATGAAGAACCAGGTACTTTCCGCCAATCAGAGTGGCCAGAGGCAGCGCACTGAATGCCTCGGAGAAGAGCTTGAACGTTCGCTCACTGTATTTCGCTTTGCATTCACCCTCGAAACCGTACACCCTGTTCATATCGTCCGTCTCGTGGTTTCCCCGGTTGAGGAAGAAGTTTTTGGGGTACAGGCACTTGTACGCGAAAAGCAACAAAGCAATTTCTGTGGACCAAGAACCTCGGTCGACGAAATCACCGTTGAAGAGGTAGATATGGGATTCAGTGGGGTAACCATTCCTGTTGAAGATTTCAAGAAGGTCGAAGTACTGGCCTACACTCGGACATTAGCAAGTGTAATCGTCTGTCCGCCCGAGTGACCATACCGTGAGTATCTCCACACACTGTCAGCTTTTGACCTTCCTCAATCTTAACCTCAGGCATTGTCGGTTCAGTCATGAAGATTGCCTTCGCCATCAACACAATCTGGAATGCGTATTTCTTTGGCAGCTTCTTCCCGTCCTTGAATCGCTGTATCATGTCTTCCACGAACTCCTTGGTCATCTCGTCTCCTAGCTTCACGCCGGTGTAGTCCGATTCCACCGCTGAATATTCACGTTAGCCCGAATGACGACTGGTCAAGTACCGCCAGGCATATATGTATGCTAACCCATGGAATTCAGATCCAAGCCTTCGGCTGCCGATGGCGGATCGCCAAGTTCAATCGCCTTCAAAAAGTCCATCCGCCGAACAATCTTCTCACACTCCTGCATCTTCAACTTCGCATCCTTGTCATTGGGTGCTAGGAACCATCAGCCTTCCTGCACTGCCAACCGTTTAGACCTCACAAACGCACCCTTCTTGCAGACCGTCCTAAAGTCTTTGAGGGCCTCCTTATGCTTGGCGATGGCAAGATGCGATATTGCTCGCCGGTAATACGCCTTGATATATGACGGGTCGAGCTCGATGGCCTTCGTGGCGTCCGAGATGGCAAATCCATACGATTCCAGCTTAATATGAGTCTGCAGGATTGGTATGAGCACGAATCTACAATAACGGAGGTAGAATGTAGCAAAAACGCACGTGTGCTCGGTTGGAATAGAAAACCGCCTGAGTTGGATCTAACTCGATAGCCTTATCATAGCACCTGACTGCTTCCTACGGGTGCCATGTCAGTATCGGTACAACATAGATTTAGAAGCACAACGACAGAGGGCACAAACCCGCCAATCCTTCTTCGCTATGGCAGCGTTGCCCTTGTTCTTCAGCTCAACTGCTTCTGCAACCGCCGACATGTTTGCGAAATATCAATAAGACCGAAACGGTTGATGTGAAACGAACGTTGCAGTGAATAACAATATCAAGCGAAGGGAGTAGTAGGATCTCGAGTTGAAGGCGGTGGTGCGTCTGAGGAAGTGAGTCGACGAGAATGTGGAGGATGGTCTTCTAGGCAGAGAGCGGCAAGCGGTTTGGGTGGTAACTGAAAATGGAGGGGAGGGTTAGGGTTATAATTATGGTGGGGGACACATAAATAAAGCTGGTGCGAGGTGGAATTTATATTTCAGATTTAAGCTCCTGGTATCAAAAGCCGTCACCCCCGAGCGACTGTCAAGCGGAAACCTTAGAAACTTAATAGTGCTATATTACACGTTATTCGAACTTATCGGTTGGGGCGTCGCCCAAAACAACTGGGACAAACCGCATCTCGCCGTGAACAGCTGTGGAGGGGCCTTCGAAGTTCTAGATTTGTAGGTGTTGATCACCACCGCGCGTCCTGCCTGCTAATGTAATAATGCACAGCGATGTTCCGACGCGTCGACACCGTTAAATCATAATGCGTGCCGGCATATGACCGATGAGCCGCCCCCGCAGTACGGAAGGATCTAGATGGGATGCAGGACGCGGATCAAACCGCACAGTACGCCCTGGTGTGGTGGGGTAAATTGGCGGGGTTATAAAGTCCCCCATTTTGCGCACCCGAAGACGAATCCCCCAATAGTTCGGACCTAGTTGGGAAGACCTCGAATGCTGTTTCGGTGGGTTCATACTCATGTTGCTTATTCGCAGAGAGAGTGCTCGTTTCTTATCCGTTTACTGGTGCAGATCATCAATCCTCGGGCGACGCTCGTCAATGGACTGTTCTCCCGCCTGATTGGACGGGCCGAGATTTCAGCAAAGCCCAATATATCTCTCGTCTTGTGGGCCTCCTGATCTCGCGACTTTATATCTGGGAGTTGCCTTGTCCGAGGTCCCGGGACGTCTTCACTAAAGACACGTATGAAGCCATCCGTAACAAATGAGATTGAAGGAGACTTCTCACCGGCATCCAGCCCAGCCAGATGCAAGAGCAACGCGGGGATAGAGTCCAGAATAGGACTATTCCGGGAATGTACCAGCAACCCCACCTCTTCACCTAGTTTCGATCATGATAACCTCGCTCCGACTGATTTGAAAGACTGCAACGGTGGGCCGCAAACGGCCGAGACAACCAGCGAGGCCGCCTTTGCATCTCAACCGCTATCCAGACGAGATCAAGATGTGGTTGGAAGTGGAACAATGCATTTCACAATTCCGTGTGGGCCACGGTGATGATGGAATTCTTGCAGATGCTGAGCCTATGTGGCGGAATCAGATGGTAATGGAGGCGAAGAATAGAGCGGGGATGGATACGGGAGAGAGGGGAGGTAATGAACAAGCTGCGGAGGCAACTGAATGGGGGGCGGGGAGGGGAGATTAAGAAGGCACGCAAGGAGTACGCAGACAAAGCCATATATTGGGAAGCTGGCAAAGGCAGGGAAAAATCGTTTATATCAAACTAACTCCCCGTCCATGTCCGCACCGATCGACTATTAACGCCGCGTAGGTGCCTCTAATAGGAATGCGGGAGCTTATTTCGGAGATACTGCACACGGGGGGATTTTATTGCGATATTGAAATTATCTGCTATAAAAATCTCGTCCGAAATATCACGCTGCAGTACTCTCACCATAATTAAAGGGCGCTTCACCAACACATTAACCACCGACTGACTACCCAGGAGGAGGAGGCCAGTGACAGGGAATGAGATCCTTGATCTGCCAGATGTTTGCGGTCGATCTCAGAAGATAGACGGGGGCCTTTTTGTGGGATCTTTGGGGAGAGCCATTGCTAGATACTTTAAGTAGATCTTTCACAATGAGTAAGACCTTCTAATCAATATCTCAAGAACCGTGACGAATCTTATCTCGAGGTAGTCCAACCAACCAGCCTTCGCTCTGGTGAGCTCTAATAGCTCTCTGGTAAGCTTGAATGGTAGCTCTGTACCTGGGAGTCGATTCTCTTGTGGTGAACTCCATCATTCCGAACCGTGAAAAACGCCAGTCCGAACTTCAAGGACACCATCCACCGTATCCAACTGACATTGGTGGTTGTGTTTCGAGAGCTAGTTGACTGTCGTAGAGATGTTTGCTTCGCACGGGGAAGACGGGATAGATACCCGCGTGTGAAGTGACCTAGTTCTAGAGCTCACAAAATCTTCCAACTTCCCAAGCCCAGCTCAGAACTGGGGTAAAAGGTAAATGCGTCAAGAGTTTTTTTCGAGTCCAACAGAACCGCTGTTTACTCTATAGTAGCGAAAGGTGAGGGATGTCAATGCTTGCTTGCCTCGACCACTTAAAGTTTGGTTGAGAGGCTTGGCTAGTTCTCTGACACATGTGAACCTCGCAGCGCCATCTCACTCACCTTCTGTCACCTTCACCACCGCCGCCTCGTCTCATTCTTTTTTTCCTTTGTCCTTTTCTCTACCCACCACACCCTCGTCTGCACACCTTCCTGTCGCTACCCGTCGCCCATTTTCCGAGTCCACTTCCCCAGCAAAACACAGATCATGGATATCGCCAAAGCGCTCGTTAAGTGTGTTGCGCGCGCCTTCTACGATACTCGACACATTCTCGTGCTAGATGCGCTGATGATCCATAATGCGTAACTTCCCTCAGCCCTGTTGGTGGTTGCGCTCTCTAGCTGACGGCGGACAGTGTACGCGACGACGAACTCGCACGGCTATTAGGATTAGTAACGAAAGATGTTCACAAGCTATGCGGAAAGCTAAAGGAGGACCGGATGCTCTCTGTGTAGCTTCCCTCCTCCTCTTTCTAGCTCATTCCGCTTCCCACTCGCTGACGTATCAGACACTCTCGGCCCGAGCAAAAAGACGGTCAACAGCGACCCGTGAACAGAACATACTACTACATCGAATTCCGCAGCACAATCGACGGGATCAAGTATCGGGTCTACAAGCTCGCGGAGTTGGTTCGGCGAAGTGTAAACAACGGCGCAGAAACGAAGGGATATGTGTGTCCGCGGTGTTCGAAGCGGTTTGCGCTGCTGGACGCGCTGTCGTTGGATGTGGATGAGGCGGGGTTGTTCTTGTGTGATCGATGTTCTTTCGCACTAGTCGATGATGAGGAGAGTACAGAGACGAAACTCGGACACGAGAAAATCCAACGTATGAACCGGCAAATCGAGAAGATCGAGCGTTTCCTCCGCGAAGTCGATCAGGTCCAAATCCCATTCAACGACTTCGACCACGCCATCGCGAACTCAGTCCCCGTGCCCAAAGACAAGAACCAGCTACAAAGCGCACAGTTCGTACCCGTGAACCAGAGCGGACAGGGCGGCGCAAATCGACAGAACGCACAGCAGGCGCTCGAGATCTCGATTACTAGCTCCAGTGAGAAAACTACCGAGGAACTCAAGGCCGAGCAGCAAAGGAAGCAGCAACAGGCGGAAAAGAATGCGCTCCCCGTTTGGCACACGCAGAGTACCGTGCAGCCGGGGGCGGTGACGAATGCGGGGTTGAAGGAGGCAGCGGAGCGGGCGGCGCGGGAACGGGATGGTGTAGGGATTGCGAGGAAGGAGGCAGAGGCGGAGGAGGAAAAGACTGCGGTGACGGCGGATTCAGGTACCGGCGGAGACGGTATGCTTCCCTTCCCCATTCCCACCCATCTACCCTCAAGATCTAACACCCATCATAGCAATCGCACAATACTACGCCGCACTCGCCGCCGAAAAGGCGCGCGAAGAAGCCGAGGATGCAGAAGAAGATGACTCGGATGACGAAGAAGAAGAGGAGGAAGATGAAGACGAGGAGGTCGATTTCGAGGACCTGGATGTATCCGGAAACGGCGGTGCGGTGACTGTCACGAGTACTGGTACCGGCACGGGAGTAGTCACGCCCGCGACTGGAAACGGCGAGAGCGAAGAGGACGAAAACACCCCGCCGCAGAAACGGGCCAGGATTGATGCACCGCCTGCACCTGCACCCCAACAGCAGCAGCAGCAGGAGGAGGACTCGGAGGAGGAGGTTGATTTTGAGGATGTTTAATGAGAGGTAGAAACCTAAAAAATATAGATGAAATCTGTGGTGGTTATATCACACACATTAATGGACGGACAGCTGGGGAGGGGGGGCTTTATTTTTTAAAAAAATTGATTTGCGGGGCAAAAATCTGACTGTATTAGGGGCGTTAACTTGTTTTCTGCGAATGTGGTTTTCCTAGATTGGAATGAGCGAGATGATGGAGCGGTGCATTGTACGATAGTACAGGAGTTGGGGTTTTTGACCAGTCCTCAAAATATACAGCTGGTTAGATTGTGCTTTTGACCACGAAGTTGACTTGAGCACCTTGAATGACTCTCAGGATTTTCAGTTTAGCTATCCGCTGTGTATTCCCAATAACACCAATCCATCGACCAAGTCACTCCGTAACTCGTGGAGTATTAAAGGGTTACTTATACAAACAAGAAGAAAGTAAACTCTACACAAGGCACCTTCCGCCTAATAACAAAACACTGAATTAATATATCCCCCTCTCTTTACTAAATCGAAATGTGATGGGTATGGGTCTTATCCGCCTTTCCTCTCCTGCTCCTCCTCCTCCACCTGAAGCGGATCACTCATTTCAATGTGTTCAACATCCGGCATCTCGTCGTCATCCGTATCTGACATCTTCCCCCCAGCTGGGCGCAGATGGATTGCTTTCGCCACGGGTGCGATGTGTCCCCCCCTCTCCGTCATTTCGATGGGCGGTAGCAATGACTCAATATCCTGAATTCCATCTGCGGGAAGAACGCTGCCGTTGATACTGTCTGCTGGACTATCCAGGGGTGTCTCTGCGCCCATAGTTTCGCTGCTGCGTGTGGAATTCGAGGACCGCTTCGGCGATTGATCCCTCATTTCCTCGTCGTCGTGGTGCTGCTGTCTACTGCGCTTCCTTTCAGGGCTAGGAGAAGGTGGAGGAAGAAGTGGAGGCGGCGGCTCTAGTTCGGCGGCGAACTCGGCATTGTCCCGAGCCACGAAATCCTGTCAAAATCAGAGCCTGTCACGATTTGGAGTGTTGGTAGAAGCATACCTTGAGGGGTTCTGGTAAAGATGGGTCTCCTCCTTGGAATGCATTATCATTTGCATATACCATCAATACAGTGTCGCCTTCGGTTTTTGCCGCTAATAACACCTCTTCTTCCGTGACCTTGACAGTCTCGTGTGTGCCGTATTGAGTTTCGGTACCCCAAGTGGACTGTGCAATCCACGAAAATTGCCACCATTGTTCAGGCGCATCTTCAGGGCCACAGTGCTCGTCTTTGTTTGGCAGGAGAACATAGGTCTTCGAAGGGGAAGTGCAAACACCACGAAGTGAGTATTTGGTCAAAGGAAGTGAATTCGGCGTGCACTCATCAGGTGAGGTAAATGTTCGTTGAAGTTTTTGTAGTATATCCTGGGCTTCCTGTTTCTGCCGCTCAAGATCTGCAGCAGGTTAGGGGTATATCAATATGAATTCCGGTCAGATCACATACTCGAAAGGTTCTTTTCCAGCTTGCGAAGTAGTTCTTTCAGTAACGGCGTCGGATCCGGCAGTTCTGGCTGCGAATCCATCGTGATATCGCCCGAGCCGTCATCAGCGTATACCCTCAGCGGAGTTGCAAAGTGGGCAGTTGTGATCTCGAGGAGAGTTTTCGTGTTGAATTCAATACCCATACTCCCGAAGCTCTTAAGTCTCTCCTCTTTCGCCTCAAGGTCTATAATTCTAGATTTCTGTGCTGCAATTTTCTCCTTGAGATCTTTAACGGATTCCAGCCATGGTTTTGTGTACCGATCGAGGTATAAAGCAGCAGGAATGTCAATACCAGTTCCCTGTACTCCCATGTCTGTTTTTATCTGGAAGTTTACAACATCCGCAAAGTCGACATACACTGGGTTTTCTTCGTCGGTCCATACCATGGTGTCGAGTGCAGAGTACAGGGTCAAGTCGCTTTGGGAGATGGTGGTTTCTAATATTTGAAAAGTCTGATCTCTGTCGCTCCCATCCGTTTGAATTTGATGTGCCACCGAAGTAAATACCTCCATATCTCTGTAGACCTGAGAATCATACACCCAGGATAGCGAGAGATCCCAGCTTTTAAAGAATGTGGCCGGTACAGCTGGTTGAAAGGGCTCATATCAGTACACGGATCATTGAATCAGCTTTCTGGAATGACAAACCAGTTTGCTCTTGCTCTCGCACTTTCGGCAAATCTCCCAGAATCTCAACACAACCATAAGCACGGTCAGTGCCGTCCAGGAATGCCATCAGCCGTTGTACCTCCGCTACTTCCTCTTCGGCGTCAATAAGACTGAATCGTGGATTGTCGAGATCTACTACTCGCGAAGTCTGAATTTTCCCCCCTGTCCACCATTTTGGGTTGTACCAGTAGTTCGACAGCGTATAGTCCCGTGCAAGCAAGCTTTCTCTGGCTCGAGGTATCGAATGCAGAATCGTAAGAGCACCAGCGAGGTAGTAGCTGGAAAAAGAGGGCCGTAGAAATGCTGGAGTTCCAGGGGCGCGCTTTCGTTCCACCGGCGGAGGTTCTTGAGAAACCTCTTGCGTGGCCGTGGTTGTGAGCGCCCATTCGCTTGGGTTGTATTCCTTATTTTCTTGTGCAGGTGCGAAGTTTGGATTTGTGGGGGACGTATGCGTGCCTGTGATTCCAGTCTCTTGGGGTGCATATTCACCTCCCGAAGCGGTCTGCATTGATTGCTTCAAGGCTTCGGCCAGTTCGGGATCATTGTCATCGTTGTCCGTCCCACGACAGCCAAACATCGGAGACGAAGGTCTCGATTTTGTCCCCTCGGGAGTGCTCACAGCTAGGACGTCATTGCCTTGTACCTGAAACTCTACAGCGGTTTGATTAGCAGACCACCAGCGAGAAGGCCCCTCACATATAGGCTTACCGGAGGACGTCCAGTTGTTTTGGTAGCTATGCCCATCCGCATTGCCATCTCTAGATTGACCCCACACAGTTTCATCCCAGTTCCTTGAACTTCGTTGCTGTAAACCTCGATATTCGAATCAGCAACGGCGCAAACAAGGCCGAAGTTGGAACCGCCACCTTTTCTAGATCCCCGTTCAAGAAATACTCGGCCGCCCGATTCGCATCGTTCTGACAAGCCTGTCACAGTTGGTCAATGGGGGGAGATGTTGGTTTGAGATCCGAGAAACAGACCTTCAAACACTCAACAGCGTCCTGCCGACTCAACCCCAGGCCGATTAGCACCTCCACATGGTCCATGGTGGAAGCGGTTTTGACGATAATTCGATAATTCCACGTTGTTTAGAGATGGTGTGTAGCGGGGATGTGGCAGGAGGAAGCAAGCCATTCCCTGACCGTGTATAGCTTGGCGCACTTCATTCACTTCAACAGCCCCATATTCCGCAGAATGAGCTGGTACTCATCTCACTAATAATAGACAATTCGAGATCAAAGATATCTTCATGAGAGTTTAGCAGCTATCGCTATCCTTGGGAAACAGTCCCATATATCAAATTTCCATCTCCTCTACTCTAACTTCACGAGGCTTTACTAAATGAGAGCTTGCATCACTGCCTAAACAGGTACCACAATAACCCTATAATAGTAATGCTGGCTCAGAGGCACTGGTTGCATCATTCATGGTATTCTACTGTACCCTTCCATGAGGCAGTTGGCCCTTCTCGAAGTTTTTTGCAACTTTCAACCCTCGAACGCTGCATGACGTTACTCTAAACAACTCCCAACTCCAGGCGAAGCGCCAAGGAAGGGCGAGATTACCGAGGCCTTTTTATAGGAGTGAACATCGCAACAACGTCTACTCACGCCGCCTTTTGGCAACAACCATCTCAGTCGTTCAAATGGCAACTCCATTGTGCCCGCCACGCACACGCGATAATAGATGAAACGGCGCCATTCAAAGGAGGACTGCTGGAAATTTCGAAATAGACTGCATTTATACCTCGATGCGTTTGTAAGTCCACGAGGATTCACGATTCCACCATTCGCGCAAAATGCTCACAGGCAGTTACAGACAATTTCCCCGCGTGGTGTTGATGGTCGATATGGTGCGCCACAGAATCTTTATGCCTGGAATCCCAGCGCGAAAGGGCAGGGGATTGGCATTCGCTTGCTCGAGATACGGATGCCATCCACGACAAAAATTCATGTCACGAATTCCTCGCGTCGTTTCCACTTTTACGGTGTCGGGAAGTCGTCGCAACTTTGGGATTTCTGTCGGGCTTGTTGCTTTGTGGCTTCAACGGAGATTTCCGCATGGCCTTCTCAGTGATTGTCGGTCGGTTCGACAAGATATATTGTGATCGGTTACTATCTGTTGAGATATGGTAGCATCGCAGGTACTGTGGTCAAATGAATGCTGTCGGCCGGCTTTTGGCGATGCTTCACGACCAGGCCGGGCGCACCACAGCTAGCCCCCCTGGAGGTCGTGGCTCAACGAATAAACCCCATTTTAGGGATCAATCAGATGCGGATAATATTGAATCAACTTTAGTGCCGGCGAGTATGCAGTTGCGTACCTTGATATATTTCAATTCTTGCAGATGAATTGTTGCCGCCGTGATGATGGTATTCTACAATTTATCGGCAGTGAAAGGGACTTCCAATTTCAACCGGAAAATCGCTTGTGGAACGATTTTAAGTCTGCGGTCGGCTACCCTCTTGGTTACTAGGTTTTGGGTTGGAGCGGCTTGGTGTTGTGCGGTTACGACATATCGTCACCAATCCCCGACCGGGCCCTTGAGTTGTGGGCGTATCTCTGCATTAAAGTATGAGCTTTGTTGGCGGCGTGGGTGAGTGGTGAGGGGCTCGGCCGCCCCAATTTGGGGATCACCAGCGTCATGGCCTGGACAAAAAGATGGGCTAGCAATGAGAGGAACACATTCCATATCGTTGCTGATGAGTGTCTGTTTAGGATAGGATAATCAAATGAGCTCTTCAACTGTTTCCATTGTGACTTGCGTGTGACTATTCTATTGAGGCTGGCTGGCTGGAACTCTCCGAGTGTCTTCTGAGAACTCTGCTGCTTGCCCCAATCAATCCCAGTTGTCATCGTTGCCTTGCTCCCTTTACACCAAAATCCTCCCACCACCGCTGCTGAGACCTCCACCATACCACCAACCACTTCTCCACATCCTCCACACACCACAGAACTCGCCAGTTAGTTCTCTCCTACGAAACGGAGGATGACTTACTCGGATTCTGATTCTCCGCTTTCTTCTCCTCCCGAGAGTGCGGACGAGGCTCCACCTCCAGTAACCCGTCACGTCAAGCCAACTACTAAACGCCCGACGAAGAAGAAGGTCGTCACCACAATACCCAAAATCAAGCTCAAAGCCCCCGCCCTCCCAGCACGGAGCCCATCTCCTCCTCCAAAGCAACGTCAAGCTTCTCCAGCACATGTCTACACCCTCGCCGACTCGCCGGAGTTGGCGTTCATCGTCATGTTCCGCTCGCGTTTTGCCGACGCGTTCAAAGGAGTACCGAACCTTGGATGCCAGGATATCGAGCGTGGAATTGTCGACTCTACACCTTCGGAGCAAGTTGAGCAGCTTCTTTGCAGACTGGTGAGTCTGGTGTTGAATAGGAAGAAGCCGGTCGAGTAAGTTTTTTTATCACGTCTTTATTTATTTTTTCCCTTTCTCCCGCATCCGCGTGTTCGCCACACGTGGGCGACACACAAATTTCAAACCCGTATGAGCTGGCGCTAATTGTTTCGTTTGCGCGGGTTTTAGACGGGGACATCATAATCGTGCCCTGGAGGAAGCAGTTCACGCGCACCAATCGCAATGGCCCAAAGAGTGGGGAGGCAAGAACCCAATGCCAGGAGGACGGTCTTTCGGTGATCTAGACACTAATGGAAGGGTACATACACACATTCTCTGCCTTCGCGTTGATATGAGCTACAGCTAATATGATGGTTTTTGCAGCTCGTCCTGCTGAAAGCATTGATCAACTGGGCATTGGTGTCATCCGAACAAATTCGCGCCATAATCGCAGAGAACTACAAAGGATCCCGAAGCGAGAATGACCTGGATTGTCCACTCTCTGTTCAGCCTTGGGGCAAGGATGGCCAGAAGAGGAAATACTGGTTGATTGAAGGCAAAGGTGCGATTCTATCAAGGCTCAAATTGCAAAAAAGCTAATTTGATGAGCAACCAGATGATACCCCTTTCCGGCTCTATCGGGAAGCGAATACGCATTTATCCCCCAAGCGCATCACCTGGATCAATATAGCTGGAACAATCGATGAAATACGGAAGGTTGCAAAAGAACTTGAAGAGCAGGACGGAACCAAGCATGCTCTGTTAATGAAGCAGAAGATTGAGACTGCCATTTTGCGATTTGAAGAAGGAGAAAAGGTACTTCCCGCGATTAGTTTTTGATATTTCCGCCCACTTATATGAATGGGATACAGAGGCGCCAGAAACGGGAGTACCGTGCTACTCGGAAGGCTATGTTCAGCCAACCAAGTGGAATGTCGCTATACGAAGGACGGACCCGTGGAAAACGCATCAAGTATACATTTTCAGACAACGATGACGATAAGGACTCGGAGTTTGATGACATCCGGTCGAGGCACAGTGCCCGTTCTGCTCGACCTACGCCAGCACCTGACCAGCCAAGATTCACGGCGTCTGGTCGACAAATCCGGAGGCCTCAGACCGGTGCCTATGGAGAGACCAAAATCAACGGGAGTCATGGTACCGATCAATCCAATGCACCAAGCGAGAATGGGAGTGCTCGGCCGTATAATCTTGAAGATTATGATATCGAAGCCAAGGACTCTGGTGCTGATGAAGACCCGGATGAGTGGAAAGGAGACAGTCAGGGAGATGACGATGAAGAGGAGGATGCAGACGATGCGGACTATGAGTCTGAATGGGACGACACTCTGTTCTTGCAACAGGGGACCGAAAAGAGGTCTTTAAGGATCATCTTGAAGGTCAATAAGGATAGACTCTCTAGAGCGCCGAGTGTAGCGAGAGACGTCCAAGAAAATGCACCGACAGCTGCCCACGACGGAAGTACTCGGGTTCTTTCCCGCAAGCCGAATGGCCGCGGTGAGGTCGAGGATGTGGTAATGAAAGATGCCGACGGAATGGAGACCCTACAAAACGGCCACAGTCCCCCAGCGAGAAACGGAGGCGTTGCACAGGCGGTATAAAAGCCCAGATACATGGAGTCAGAAAAAGTTCAAAAGACGGCGAGTTCGAGAGCGAGAGGAGATAAATAGATGGAGTTTTATACTGGGGGTGATGTGATTCCATCCGCTATACTTTGTCTTTTTCTTCTTTTTTTTTTTTACATTCACGTTTTTTTTAGTACCCCTGGCATCATTACGTTACTCCTTATTCTTTTTCCAGGGGCCGTTTGGTTAGATTTGTGGGAATCGGGGCTCTTCTGGGGACAATGTGTACAATAGTTTTCGAGATGTGCGCGCGGTTTTTTTTTTTGAAGCGGCGTGTG
>MU122192.1:226505-278096 GCA_014904905.1 Wilcoxina mikolae CBS 423.85 | reverse complement strand
CTTAGTATCATGAAGCTTGTCATGTCAGATATGGGCTTCTAGCAATGGGGTGGAAAGTAGAATATAACACACACCCTGATTGCCCGAGGTGCTAGGGAAATCCGCAACCCGGACGCTAGTGATACATGGACGTTCTCTTTGTCAAGCATACCCAGGATTTATCAACAAATGCATCCGCCACGATTGACGGACTTTGTGCTTCACCATTCTCATCTCTCCACCTACGTCATGTCCACAACATGCAAGCAACGTACTCCAAGTATTCCGGGTCTACGGTTACGATACGATCCGCCGCCGGCGCCGGAATCCGATTCCACAAGCCTCAAGCAGAATGCGGGGGAATCATGACATCCAGTTGGAAACATGTTACATGATGTCCGGATTCGGCATGAAACCTCTAGGGCGGCGGTTGGCGCATAGCTTGAAACTGGAAACTGGGTATGCGGGTTTGGGTGGTAGCATCGTGGATGGTGTGGGTATTTGTGTGTTTTTACGAAGAACAGTGTCGACGGGATACGTTAGATGCTAAAAAGATCTCTAGAATAATGGTTACAGTCATATAACTTTATATATTAACCCTAAACATTGCATTCTTCCGAATCTTTAAAGCTGAGGACTACAGGAGCTGAAGATCGAGAATTCTATAGCTACTAAGTATGGTCGACGTGAGTGGTGGAAACGGGTGCAGGTTTACAGCTATGGCCCGAGGGAACAGGTAACACAGCTTCATAAAGAAAGAAAGTTGTCGGATCAGCTCGAACAAGTTTCCCAGCGCAGCAACTGCTGTCGATCGCATGGAATCCATCCAGTCAACCGTTCATCCTCCCATTCTTCTGACGAAGATCACCAATGTCAACTTCAGGATCACATGAGGAATAAAACTCCCCCAACCCTCACTTAAGTCACATGACCATGTCCTGATGAAAACCCCTCGTTTTCCCCCTGTACTGTAAGGTACGCACTCTTAAATCCGCAGCTATGCCTATGTGAAGAAGAAGCGACTGGTGATACGTACTTAAGTATCTTTGGCTTCTCCGTACCTGGATAACCGATGCATTCACAATTTCACTGATTGGAGCACACGGACCCCCTCTTGGATAGACACCCTGCTGAAGTACCTATAAATACGCTGCGCCGCGCGTGTACGCCCGTACCGCCGGAAGGAATCCCATGAATCGTTGACACTTGACTGACTGACTGCCGTTACGGGGGGGGGCAAAAAAATGAAACGAGGGGCAAAATCACAGGAATAAATAGTTGCTTGGCCTTTCTGATCGCCTGCGTCCTTTTCCGCGTTGGGAGTGGAACGGAATATTCTCTTCCCCTGCAACCAGCTGCTGGGGACGGATGGATGCGATGTGGAGTTGGACGGATGAAGGATGAGATCTTGTGGGCGGCCAGACACTTTTATTTATTGAGCGTGGAACCCCTTGCCGTCCGTTGTTGTTGTTGTATGCGTGCTAGGTACTTATCTTCCCTCTTTTTTCCAACTTTCAACCTCCCTCTTTTTCTCTCTCTCTCTCGCTCGCTCGTTCAGCGTCTTTTTTCTGTCTCGCCGTAAACAAGCTTTCCTCTAACCTTCCCTGGCTCTTGGTCCTCAATTCGAAAGTTGCCAGCTACACCACTACTACTACTACTACTACTGCTGCTACTACTACTACTACCTACGTACCCAGCTTCCTACTACCCCTTCAACTGAACAACACTTCAACAATAACAGCTGATTGACTTGTGGTCAATCAATCCGCATCCATGATGAACAAGGTACTACAGCTTCTGCAACCGTGTGGGACACTGTCAATGCTAACCATGCTGCCCCCCGGTAGAAGCTCGACCGGTTCAAGCAGTGGGCGGGAGAGCGGATGGGAGGCGAGGCGAAAACATCCACTTCCGATGAATTCAAGAGTTTGGAGATGGAGATGAATCTACGTCATGACGGTCAGTCTTACTCCACCCTCTCACCCTTACTCTCGATGCTGACGCCCAGCGCGCAGGCATGGACAAGCTACACGCCACAATGAACACCTACGTCAAGTCAATGTCGAAGCGGAAGGAGGGCGACGACAAGGAGAAGATGCTCCCAGTTGATGTGCTGGCTCAGGCTATGATCGCCCACGGAGAGGAGTTTGAGTCGGATAGCTTGTTCGGCACTTGTCTTATCAGTACGGTTCCCTGCATTATTACATTACGTTCGGTTGATGGTTGGTGCTGACGTGGGGGGTTGCAGTGATGGGTCAGGCGAACGAGAAGGTCGCTAGGGTGCAGGATTCATATGTTCAGACGGCAAGCGAAAGCTGGCTTGAGTCCCTAGAGCGTTCGTTGGCGCAGATGAAGGAGTACCAGGTATGTATCACGCGCTCGGGATAAATGTGGAGAGCCTGGCATTGATGTCACGGACACAGGCAGCCAGAAGGAAGCTCGAATCCCGCCGGCTGGCATATGATGCAACGCTTTCGAAGATGCAGAAGCAGAAGAAGGAAGACTTCCGGATAGAAGAGGAACTGCGGGCCCAGCGGATCAAATACGAAGAATCCAGCGACGATGTCTACCGCAGGATGGGAGAGATCCAGGACTCGGAAGCGGAATCAATGGCCGATCTGGGCGCTTTCTTGGACGCAGAACTTGAGTACTACGACCGCTGCAGAGACATTTTGGCGAACCTTAGACGGCAGTGGCCGGCTGGCGGACAGCAGCCAAAGCTCAGAGACCGTTCCCGCTCAACAACGGCTCACTCGTTTGGAAATGGCGGCGCGAGGGAGGAATCGCCACCACCTTTGCCCGAGGTTGAGATCCGTCCAGCGATTGGTTCTCGTGTAAAGACGAGTGATCGAGCACCGCCGAATGGAGGATTCCGCCTACCAAACCCGGACGGTGATAGAATAAGCAGCAAGCCGGCATTCCACCGGACGCAAACATCTCCAATGACCTTTGAAGGACCTACAACCGTTGAGAGGATGAGTCGGACACGATCAGACCAAGGCCAAGTGCCTCCCCCGCTCCCCCGGAACCGCCCATCCGTCTCCGAATCCTACGAAAACGAGAACACAAGCTCCCCCCCAGCACGGGATAGGTATGGCTATGACAGATCGGAATCTCCGGCGAGATCTATTGGATCCACAACTAGTCGTGTCGTCTCGAGGTCGTCTAGCAATAATACCCTCGCGAATGCGTACAACGCTAACAGCGCGAGAAAACAACCCCCGCCACCACCCCCGCCCGCGGCAAGGAAGAAGCCGCCGCCACCCCCACCAAAGCGAGTTACCCCTGGATTGTCGTAAAGCGTGCGTGAATTGTTTTCTTTTTTTTTGCGTGTATGAATCTGATGGGGGAAAAAACACCCAGCTTCTTCTTTCCTGTTTATTATGAGCTAGAGGGGAGGGTTGTGTCTACTAGCTGGTGTGCTTTTTTGAGTCTCTGTGTGTGTGCTACTGGTTCTTTTTGCTTGTTTTTGTGTTGAAGTACTTTACCTCTACTTATTCATTTGTTCCTGGTTTTTTTTTTTTGGGAGGCGGGTTTTCTTGATTATAGAAGTCAAGGAGGCGGACGGACGGGGGCGGCCGGCGTACATCAATCACCATGAATGGCATGGAGGGAATAAAATGGACAAACATGATGGGCTGCTGTACAATTGGGGAATTTCAAATACATCCCTCGTGTGGGTTTCCTTGATGTGTTTGCTTGATGGAATTATCTACCCGCCATCACTCGGACCCCAGTTCTATATCATTCCATCATGAACCCATCCATGATATATCATATATCTTAAGCATCGTCTCGTAACCTAATACCAATGATACCGATACAAAAAAAATACCCTCCCCATACCCAAAAGAAACCGTACAACCCAACCCTAGTTTTTGAAAAACGAAAAAAAAAAAAAAAGCCACCAACCTGATCAACTCAACACCTCCCCATCCTCCTCCTCCACCCGCTTCACCTGCTTCTTCCTTTTCCCACCCTTAAAATGTTTCTTACTCCCCTTCAACGCCGCAACCTCATCGGGACTAAGATTGTTTTCAATCGCAATCATAGTCTTTGCCTTCCTCCCACTGAGAACCCTTCCACCCGCCGCCGCCGATGATGCAGACGACGCAGCAAGAAATGGATTACTCAAGTGGCCACCCGCGCCCACTCCCCGTCCAAAAAACTGGACATCCATAGCAGCCGTTTTTCGGCCCTCCGGTGGTGGTGGTGCAAGGGAAACCATTTCCTCCTCCTCCTCCTCCTCCTTCTCATAATCACCAGGGATTTCACTTCCACTAAGCACTGAAGCGGCATCTTCATTGTGCGCTGGGAGCTTCCGTCTATGTTTTGGAAGACGTGATTCGTCTTCGTAGAGACCCGCGTTGAATTCTGTTGGATTGATACCACCGGGTGGGGGGTGGCAGAAGAGGAGTTTCCCGTTGATGTAGTCTTTCAGTACGTACCTAGCTGCACGGGAGTCATCTGGGTTTCCGGCGGAAGTTTTCATGAACCCTCTAGCGCGGGCGTAAGCTACGAGGAGTTCAGTGCCTGTTGGGATTCCCGTGCCGCCTTCTTCGAGTGGGCGGGTGATGATTTTAATTCCGTATAGAGCTTCCAGGAACCATTGAGGGATGCGTTGAGCGACGAGGGTTGCAGGGCCTGTGAATTCGCGTTGTTGGTCGATGGGGAGGATACCGTTACAGACTAGTTCTGCTTTTGTGGAGGCAAAGTTTGGGAATACGAGACCTGGACAGTCGCAGAGGATGATACGGTCGCTGAGGTGGAGGGTTTGGAAGTGTTTGGTTTTTCCGGGGGTGGAGGAGACGGAGACTTTTTTTGAGCCTATGAGGGCGTTGATGGTGGAGGATTTACCGACGTTGGGGTAGCCGACTAGGCCGATGGTAGTTTTGCGGGGGTTGGAGGTGGAGATGGGGGGGGAGTTGGAGAGGAAGATGGTTTCGAGCTCGGAGATCGTTATGATGCGTATTCGTGGATCTTCGGGCTCGGAGATGGCGAGGTCTAGCTTTTCGGTCTCGGATGCTAGGACTTCGTTCACCTCCGAGTCACCCTCTTCGACGTCTTCGAAGTCCTCCTCTAGACCAGCCCTGGCTAATGCTGCTGAGAAGAAGCGGTAGCTGACGCCTTCTTTCTCAAAGTAGTCCGCCCATAATTTCCGCTGCTCTGTCGTCATCATGTCCGCCTTGTTTACCAGTAACAGGTTCTTCTTCTTCGGATCCACCTCCTGTACGTATTTCTCCAGGTCCACACAACGGAAGAGCAGGGGATTTCGGGCATCCACAATCTGCACGACCAAGTCGGATCGTTCAATAACACGCCAGAGTTGTCTCCACACCTCGAGATTCCGCTCGAACGGCGTCATCAGCATGTCCTTGGTCTCTTGTAGCTCCGCCAAACCCCTCCGCCAGCTCAGAAACGATTCTCTCTCGAGTTGGTCCAATTCCTGCGGGGTCGTCTGGGAATCCCATTTTGGTCGTCGGGGGACTGTGAGGTGCTGCGAGTGTGCCGCTTGTTTGCGAATCACTTTGCGCTCTTGGTCGGCGGTGAGAATGTATGGGTTGTATTGGTCTTGGTGTACTACTTGGACGTGGCTCATCTTCTCGGCGGTGAAATCGGTATCCGCCATTTCGGCGGTTGCCAGGAATTCTATATTGATTCCAAATGGTTAGTATACTGGCGGTAGGTAAGAGGATACGTATGTACGAACCGTCAAGGTCATTCTGTTCGGTGATACTGCGGATCTTGACCCAATCTGCCTCTTTCCTCTCGGGTGCAAAAGCCTGTACACAATTAGCTGTGCGAAAAGTGTGAGATTGGGCATACATACCATCTCCATAGGTCCCTGCGATCCACGACCTTTTCCACGACCGGCTTGCCCACTCCCTCTTGTTACCCTCGTGCCTCCACCGCGTGAGCGCATCAATGCCCGCCCAAGGCCGACCCTATTTTTACTTTCGGCGAGAACCATGGTTGCAGTAACGGTTCCGTCGTCCCTATTTTCGAGTTGGGGGGGGAGGGGGGGATTTGTTGAATTAGATGTGGGAGGGGTTGGTTGGGTTATGGTTCTGGTGTTGTGGCGGGGTTACGTTGTGACGACCGCCGAAACTTTTCTCTCACATCACATCCCCGCTACCGCTTCTGACTGACTGCTTGTCACTCCGGAATCAATCACCTCGACTCATCCACTCATTCGCTTTTGTCAGCAATTCCGCACATACGGTTGATTACCGCCGTCATAAACGCAATCGAACCCTTCCCTTGCGATTCCGCGCCCGCGACATCGTCATGGCTCCTCCAAACAAGACCACAAAAAAGTGGATGTAAGCTAACCCCACCATTCCCCTCGTCCCCCACCATCGTCAGAGCCTCACCACCCTCCAACCAACAGCGACAAGAAATCCGCAACCACCTTTCAAGTGCGCTACCGCTCACAAAACGACCCTCTAATCCACGATGAAACGGCCACGGACTTTGTGCTCGCCGAAGTCGAGGCGCCGAACGCGAACAAAAAAACTTCAAACTCTAAAGTAAAAACCACCAGCGACCTCGCCTCCGAACTCGGCCTTGACGCCTCCACGCTTCGCGACAATGAAGGTGAGGCGGCAATGTACGGGATTTACTACGATGACACAAAGTACGACTACATGCAGCATATGCGGGACATGGGAGCGTCGTCCGAAGCAGTGTTCATTGAGGCACCTCAGGCGGATTCGAAGCAGCGGAAGGGAAGGAAGGGGAAACAGACGCTTGACCAAGCGATCCGCGATGAGGAGTTGGCGCCCAAGAGCGAGCTGGTTAGGATTCCGAAGGAACTCCTGCCCAGTGAGGTACAGGTGAAGCGGACGTATCAGGACCAACAGGATATTCCTGATGCATTGAGCGGGTTCCAACCGGATATGGACCCACGCATTCGGGAGGTTCTGGAGGCGCTCGAGGATGAGGCGTATGTTGATGATGACGAGGAAATCTTTGCGGCCCTAGCTGATGGCGGGGAAACGACTGAGGATGCGTTCTTGGATGCGTTTGAGGACGAGGATGATGATGGGTGGGGATCTGATATCACCGAGAAGGCACCGTCGGCACAGCAGGAGGGGCCTTCTGTTGTCAGCAAGGGTGCGGAGGAAGCGCCGGAATCCGAAGACTGGATGAAGGAGTTCTCAAAGTTCAAGAAGGCGCAGAAAAAGGAGAAAGCTCAGGCTTTGGAGGATGACGGTAATTCTTCGCTTGCGGATACAATGAGTTTTGGCGGATCCTCGGCGATGACGGCAGGGACCATATCGGTTTCAGGTCGGCGACGCCGGAGAAGGGAGAAGAAGAACGGCGGGGCCCGCACTGCCACATCGGGGTACTCCATGAGCAGTTCTGCACTCTTTCGTACCGAGGGTCTTACTCTGCTTGACGACCGTTTTGAAAAGGTTCTCCCTCCCCCCGTACTAAATAAAAAAGTAATTTTACTGATGCATAAACTAGATTGAGGAAGAATATAATAATGATGACGAAGAAGATGGACTGGACGGACCTGTCCCAGAGACGAGGAAGGACTTTGATGCCATTATGGATGAGTTTCTGGATGGATATACTATGACTGGCCAGCGCCCATCTACGCATAGGATAAAGCGTGGAAAATACCAGAGCGGTCTTGATCAGCTGGATGAGATCAGGAGAACGCTGGGGAAGGCACGAGTCAGCTAGATTCACGATTTCATATATGGGGTTTCGGAGTTTTAAAAGTTCTTGTTTGTTTTGGAAACTGGGTTGTGGGTAATATATTATGGAAGGAAAAGGTGCGATGTCTCTTTGTATAGTACAGTTGCTCCACGAATATGACTTTAGATGCATCACTTCAAACAACACGAGAACAACATTGGACACCCTCCCGTCTGCTGTAAACACCACTCCATTCTCGGTTACCTAATGGACAGCCCGGGTGATTTCCTTCTCGGGCTCGAAATCTATTGACATGGTTAGTCTGGTTTCAACTGGTTCCCACCATTTCTTGTTGACGTCCAGGTGAGGGTATAAGTCTGCAGATTTCTTAGGCTTGCTGTGGAATGTTCGGCCTTATTTACGTGTAGGATATGATTAATAGATGGTCCAGATTCAAAGTCCGCGACTGCACAACCCAGTGCAGTAGATGGATGGATTGAGATGTTCTAGCCATATCTATTGTGTCACTTGAATTCGTCTTTCACGTGTTATGATAGTTGGCCTTCATTGCATGTCGACTGTACCCGTGGAAATAGAGTGCCTAGTCGGAGCCCGACATGGAGAAGACTCGATGTTATTAGACTTTCCCATGGCAAGCGATTCGATTTTTCCCCCAGGCACTGGTGAAGTTTGAAGTGTAGGATACACAAAACCACAAAACGATTCGAGTCATCCAGATGATTTGGAATGGTTGTCTCTTGGTGCTACGCAGCTCGGGGATTCGTCCCTTTGTTTGTATCAAGATTCCATTGCCGCACTAGATCGATACCACCGACACACCCGGCATACTGCGGCCTCTACCGTCAACTGGGCTAATGTTGCCGCATAACCCCCTTCCCCTCCCCTCCGTTGCAGCAATCTGAGTACAACCTTCGATCATGTCCCCGTCGATCTTGTGTAGCCCGATGGTACATGCATTTTACATGCAAACCCCTTCCATCGTTGCAAAGTGAGGGCGCAACCCGGCTTGTTCCATCTTTTTTTTTTTCTTCTTTGTGTGTTTACTGTTACACTGGCAATTATTTTCATGAATTCAACCATACCAATCACGAATTGCGCACCCCCCAGAAACCCGTCCCGTCTATCCGTCTGTCCTACAACGAACTGAATGAATTGTTCATGTCTAAAACCCGTATTTCCCAGATATCACCCACAAACCTGGGTGGCGGTTTGGTTTGAGTATCTGTATCTACGTGGCAGGCGCCGGAGCCAATGAAGTGCACCCCCCAATTCGTGCGCGTTTGGGATATCAGTGTAGATTGGATAAACCTTACCGCGCGGAAATCAGCCCCCCTTCAAGCTTTCCCCCCCGTAAACCGATGTGGTTGGTCGCCGGTATATTGTGTGCCTACAGACCGGCAGTTATGATTGGTTTTCGGCTCGAGATATGTTAAGGCTGATGGGTGAGGTGTGGGTTGTGCTGGCCTGCTCGTGAAACATATGGGTGATGAGTGATGCGTTGTGATTGAAACATACGCATTACCGAAGTGCTGTTGTCCATCCCGCTCAGGTTCACACTTCGATAAGGTAGGCATGCTGAGACATTGACAACAACTTCGTGCCAGGAACTTGGTGCGTGTCTATCCGTGATCCTGTCTTTTGGGGTGGTGATTACCCTGAAGATATTCGAGTTTCTCCTGCATGTTGTCGTCGGTTCTCGGCTATTCAGGAATCGAGAATCGAGATCGAGTGATTCGTCACCCAAACAACAACCACAACAACCACTGGAGGGGGAAGACATAAAGACGGAGATAGAATTGCTTCGATCGACTCCTGCCTTCCTAAAGAACGGATATACACTTGCTGCCTGCCTAAGTAGACGGAGTAGTGACGGAAATTTCCTTGCCCCTTTTTTCGATTTTCGTAGCCTTTTCTGTTCCAGCCGCCAATAATAAATCGTTAAAAAAAAAGTCGCTGGCTTTTAAAATTTTTCCTCGACCCGACCCTCCCACACCCCCACGATCTCACATCACATCACCCGTCGACACGCGAAACCAAACGCTCCCCCTTCTTCCTATCAATCGCAAATCGACACCCACACCACCTGTCCAGCAATCCGTTGCTATCGACTCGCTCGCTTTATCCCCGTTGAAACAAATCCCGTTTTATTTCCCTTTTTTTTTATATATATATATATTTTTTTTTTCAAAAAGGTATTATTTATTTTTTGTTTTGGGGATATATTTTCGAGGAATAAAGTGGATTTCGATTTATCGTCGCACACCATTGTTCACTCACTCCCGTCGTCCTCGCCGCCATCGCGCACGCCCCCGCCAGCCACGTTTCTCGCTCTTTTAGATCGCGCGGCCGGCAAAGAAGGAAGACGGAAGGAAGGAAGGAAAGGAATAGGTTGTCTGCTCGAGGGTTGCCGTGGAGTGTTGCCCTGGTCATCATCAAGTTTAAGGTGAGGTTCAAACGCCCGCTGAACTGTCTGCCTGTCTGTTCCCGTGCGCGTGAAGAGTCGCCTTCCTCCCCTTTCTAGCTGTCCTCGCAGCCTTGCGTTCTCACTCTCCTTCCTCCTCCTGCTCCTTCTCCTCCCTCTCGATCTCCTCACGGGTCTGGTTTATTACATACGTCAATATCCTCCCATCCACCCATCCATCCATCCATCCATTCATCATCATCATCCATCCATCCATCCACACACCGTTCTGTTTGTACATACATATACATACGCGCATACATATCCACCTGTCCAGTGGCTGCCTGGCTCTCGCGGGAGCGCCTTTAACCCTCTCGGTTCTGGTTTTATTTTTCGGGTATTTTATCTATCTATCCAGTACATACATTTTTTTTGTCGTTCGGCACTTTGGTTCTGCTATGAAATACACATTTATTAGTACTTAATTCGTTATTATTATTGGCATTTATTTCCTGCTTTTTTTTTCCCTTTTCCCTCTTTGCCCTCCGTCCCCCGGCATTTCGACTTGTCTGACTTCTGATGAGCCCCGTGACAGCATCACGTGGATTAAAGTTTCCCAGACTCTAAAGCAAAACCCTCGCTCTACCTCTTGTGTGGGCTGTCTCCGGAAAGCGTGCACTCACTATTCCCCGTTTCGCCAACCTCTCCAGCTTTGGTCGTTCGCGCTCTTAAAAAGTTCAACCTCGTCCTCCCTCCTCCCCACCCCCCTCCCTCCCTCCTCTCCTCCTCCTCCTCCTCCTCTATCAACTCCTCCACCACCACCACCCATTTCACGCCCCGCCCTCCTACCTGCCTTCCGGGTTCGACATCCAGCTGCATTAGCATTCTGCTCCTCGTCATCACCTGCGTTAACCACTTAACTGCTACGTTAGCATAAGCCTTCGCGACGACTGCCACGATTAGTTCCCCACACCAAAACCAGCCTCTTTCGTCCCTTACTTCCTTTCTCCTCCAGCAGCTAGCAGTCCCAATGAGCGGCGAAGGGCAACAGGACACCTACCATGACGAACAGAGCTCGGTAGACCAGCAACTCACGGCTCAACCCGACGGTGCCCAATCGACCCAAACGTCGCACAAGCGCAAACGCGATTCGTTAGAGGACAACGGCGAGGCCGAGGAAGGAAGGGCGGGGACTGAAGGGAGCACGAGTAGTCGTCGGACATCGTTTAAACAGACATCACCCATGTCTGCTTTCATGCCGATCAACCCGAATTCTCCACAGAATGCTCAGTACGCATACCAACCGTTGAATGTGGCTCAGCAGCATTCGCCTAATGCGATGAATGGTTCTAGTGCTGTATTGGACGCTGTCACCCATGCTGCCATTGCAGCGAACGCGATACACCTGGGTATACCGTACGACGCCGGAAAGCCGGTTGATCCTCCACCGGTAGAAGGACACACGGAAGGCGTTGGCGGTGTTGCCCACCCACTACCTCCGCGCCAGACCGTTCAGCACTCTACGCCGACTCCCAACCCTAAGCCACAAGTCGGAACGGAAGAATGGCACAGGGTCCGTAGGGACAATCATAAGGAAGGTGGGGAATGCCACATCCGGGCTTGCTTCTTTGGCCTTCTGGGTACAGAATCACATGCACGAGAGCTGACATTGGCAATTTGTATGTAGTTGAGCGACGCCGCCGTGAGACCATTAATGAGGGCATCAACGAACTGGCAAAAATCGTCCCGGGATGCGAGAAAAATAAAGGGTCCATCTTGCAACGCGCGGTTCAATACATTCAACAGCTCAAGGAAAACGAAGCGCAGAACATCGAAAAGTGGACGCTCGAGAAACTCCTCACGGAACAAGCCATCCAACAACTGAGTCAGAACAACGAGAAGCTCCAAAAGGAGTGTGAGCGTGCATGGCGAGAAGCCGAAACCTGGAAGAAGAGCTGCCTTCAAGCGGGTGCGACAAGGGAAAGTGGGGGCCAAGACGGCGGATCCTCATGACCCCCGGCAACATCCTCTCCAGTCACAACCAGGGATTATCCGAAAGTGGAAGGAACTCGATAATTGTCGGAAAAAAAGAGAGCCCAGCAGCAGGATGGAAATGGATTGGTCGGTAAAAAAGAGGGCGACGAGAACAACGGTTGTCATGAAACGATACACAATTACGAGGTTCTGTCTGTTTGTTTGTTTTTTACACTGCGTAAGGGAAAAATTCAGCGCCCAATGGATGGATGGAGGGAGATGGGGGATTGAATCAAATTTTTTCATGATTCGGCAACCAGTTCGAAGTTGTGGTTTACATTTAGGCGTCCAGACTGGAAATCTGTTTATTAATTTCTTCTCCTTCCGGACTTTTATATCTTGTTTCCCACTTCCTCCTCCTCCCCCATCCTCCTCCCCTGTGTTTTTTTTCTTACCCGTTCTTTCTTCTTTGTAGGTAGTCTCGGATGGCGGGCGGCATTGTTTTTTTTTTTTTTATCACTTCTTTGAGGTGTCTCTGTTGCCATGTTCTTTTCTATATGTTTTTTGTTGTGTTTTTCTGAGGCGTTCCCAAAGTCCTTGGTTACTTTTTACTTTCTTGTTTCTTGTTTTTTTTTACTTTCACAATCATCATTCATCATCATTCACATGGGGGATCGAGATCAATAATGGTGTTGTTTCGCAGCTAGGCTACTGGATTAACTACTATGTGTGTGTGTCTCATCCGTGTGTCCCTATCCTATCTATAAGCGTGAATTCTGGGTAATAGGGTGGAATATTTTTTTTTGTCGTTGTGAGAGAGAAGGATATCTTCTACTCTTTTTTTTTTTTTCTATCTAGCCGTTGAGACCGTTGAGTGCTCAGGTGATTGATGGATGGAGATCGGAATCGTACGTATCATAGGGTGGGTGGTAGTTTTGTTTTTGTTCTTTTTTTTTTTTTTTTTCTATTTCTTGTTTTTTTTTTTTTTTTTTTTTTTTTCTAGTGGCGGGGGGGTTGCCCGTATACTGTGTCTCCCAGTTTGTGTGTCTTGTGTGCATGTGCGTGCGTATGTGTGTGTGTGTGTGTGTGTGTGTGTATGTATGTCTTGATATACATTTTTCTCTTCTTTAGTTTCTGAAAAACCCACATTTCAAAGGCCCTTTGTGTGCAGTATACGTAGCGTTTTACAAAAAAAATAAAAAATAAAAATCCAGAAAATGGGAACATCGCCCATCACGATATCGATTTCATGGTAACGGCTCCTCCCGTTTTATCCCTCCCTTCCCTCCTCCCTTCCCCACGCCCCAATGAGAAAAATAAAATAAAATAAAATCCTGGGGGGAGGAGGGAGGGGGAACATGTATAGGGTCAGGAGTGTGCGGGGGCGAGAGGGAGAAGTGGGGAGGTTAGGTATTTTGATTTTCTTCCTGATTTGGGTCTTTTTCGTTTATTACGCTGGAAGTAAAGTAAGTAAGTACTATGAATGATAAGTTAAGTCCCTAGGCCCCATCCCCCCTTCCCACCCCCCTACTAGCTACTCTACTTCCTACAGTAACAGCCTATGCACGTGCAGAAACACTAGACAGCACTCCAACTGCTTTGGAAACCCGTGCATGAGTGGACAGGAGGGATAGTGGGGGGTGGTGATGAAAGACAGGAGGTGCTTTGCTTGGCCGTATGTATGGTGTGTACGTACTTGTTTTATGGAGCTTTATTACTGGAAGCCCGGAATACCGATTTGGTGGGGGGGGGATACGAGGTGACTTGTATGCCGGGGAGCGGGAGAGGAGAGCGGGGTTGCGGGGTGCGGTGGGGTGTGTGTGTGTTTCAGTACTAAGTAGGTGTTGACCGTTGATATCCGCTGGTTATCGTATGAACTAGTACATATTATAGGGAACGCTTTGGTGTCGAATTTCTGGCTCAAACCCCGTTTCCGGCAAGCCCCGCGGCCGCCCTGTGGCGTCACGCCGAGTGGGGCGTCACATCACCTTGATACCCGCATGGAATGGAATGTACCGGTATGTAGTGTACTATTCTGAGTGTGCGTGCTACCGGTACTTGCTGCTGCTGAGGCTGCTGCAAGTGACAAGAATATCTGTGGATCCGAGCACCCAACACATGCTGCTGCAAGTGGCAAGATTCGAAACACCCAACGGGATCCTATGCTTTAAGGCGAGCACCGGTGCACCATTCCGGAGGGTTATCGATATATCCCCAGCAAATAATACCGAGTGGAGAATATTTGTCTGCTGAGATTCCGCTTCAAACCATGGCTCCAACCAGTTTCTGCGGATTCGTTTGCCAACGGGTGGCATCCGTTATGGCAGCTGTTAAGTGGGGGTGTAATGGCGGCTGGGGTGGTTTCGTATGGCAGGCCGTGTTTGGAAATCCGGTCAGGTAGATATCAGCCGGGGCGGCTTCCTACATGCGATAGCACTCGTACACAAGTGTAACCGCTTTATACACCATACGCGTACCGAGGTCCCTTCTAAAACAGTCGCGATCACAGCAAAGCGCTTCCGCTTGATAAATGGTCCTAATTGTAGGTGTCTTTGCGGGTTTGTATTCCCGCGCGCGGAACCCCAAACCGCATGCCCGCAGCCTAATCACTTTCATTGTAACCCGTAGAGATTTCAGGCCGCAAGGCGCAGTGATTTACCGCGCGGATTAGGAGGTTTCTAAGAAAAAACTTCGTAAGAGTGCCTCCGCTTGGAAAATAAACCTATCTGTAGGAGAGTATGTAAGTATTCCGTGCGGGCAACTGTCACAAACCGCACCCGCGAGCGGCATCTGAATGGATGGCCAAGACATTTTGTACCCGCGCCCGTTGACAATCGACGTTTCAACAAGGTGCTCGGCGCTGGCGAAGTCACTCCACCACAGTGGAGAAGTCACTGCTCCACCGCACGGACCAATGGCGAAGTAACTGTGCCACACTAAACACATCCACCCCACCCGCATTTCAAGCAAATCATTAAGGACCTACGCCAACAACTTGTGAGTAGAGCTCTATTTTGGAGGAGCAAGGTCAGAAACACCACACTCACCACTCGATTACCCAGGGAAACTAGCTTCGATCCGTGAAATTTTGATGCAGTATGTGAAGCAATTCTTGAATCCAATAGTTTTGATTCAGTCGTTCGCCCTAGCGGGGAGACGGTTAGGGAATGCAGCCTAGATGTCGACATAGCCCCAAGTGATCTCTCATGCCCTAGTTCTTCAGGCTGGACAACCAGGGAAAGAAGGCCGCCACAGATGACGACGCACAGTGTTGCTCGGATCGGATCCTTATTTCCCGAAGCCCCACCGGTTTCATGTTAAGAGGCAACCACTTAAGTAGGCATGTACCAACACAGAATCGCTCGGTATAAAGTAGGTGTTCGGCGCAGGATTTTGGCCTGTTGACGGGGCGAGTCCAATTTGGTGGGATGGGTAACAGGGCGAGGCGGACGGGAGATCGATTCCATGGATGCCTTCCGTGAGAGATTCCATGATGCTAGAGCCCCGAACTATAACCCGTCGCCCAAAGTCATGGATGCATGGGCAATGAGGCCACGTATACATTCTATAGAGAACCTAGGTACACTATAATTTCGATCGTCGCCGAGGGTTCGCCGCAGGAAGTGTATTGCGCGTGCAGCAGGTGACTCCAGCGAAGCCGTTGGTGATTACCAAAGCCGTATTTGATGCAGGGGCCTGGAGTGACGGTTGATTATGATGATGACTGTGCCTGGATTTAGTGCTGGTAAAGCCTTGTTGCATTGGTTGGCCACCCTGAATTGTATAAAATCTCAAGGATTGGGTACGTGTCGGTGACCAATGGTATGCTGACGCCTTCCCGTTCAACAGATACCTGCCGGACCTATAGATACCTGTGGGCTTCGTTGATATCTGCAGGGGATATTTCCTAGATACTCAGTCCACCAGCGGACGATGCCAAGGGTGACCTAGGGAAATCGGGAAGTATATGACCAGACTGTCACCCGAGGGTTTCCCAGCAGGTCAACCAGGAAAATCGTGGAGCGTGGGTTTGCATATCTCCGAAGCAGCCAAGTCCACCGCAGTGGATGCTTCGAATCATCGTGAACAGTCGACAGCCGGTAAATAAGGTCGCCAATTTCCTCAGTACTTATGCAATTTGGATTAAGCTCGTAGTGAGAGCATAGTTATGTTTGCTGTAGCGTCGTACCGAGCGCGACCATGGTGGCTGATGTCGATGAATGTGTAGTGTGAACAGGAGGAAGAGTCCAGCAGCGAAGGGGGTGTGCCCAGCATTGGGGCTCAAATTTAAGCTTCGAACCCTTGTAGGGCGCACAGACCATGTCGCTGTCAACTTCACTCCCTGCAGCTGACGGAAGTGTCAAAATTTTATCTCGTGAAACGTTGAGGGTGTGCAGCAGTAAATATCAATCCTCAAGATTTGCCACAAAATGGTCAATGGAGCTTCTTTTGGCAGTGTCGTGATAACTAATCTTGTGCTGTCCAATTTCTAGAGCTAGAGGGGTTGTTGATGTCATCTCGAAGAGGATGAAAAGCACGTCGACACTGCAACTTACGGCAGGTGACTTATCTACAAACGGTTTCAACAATGTCCAATCTCCAATAAAACCCTAACAGCCCTCCGGATCTCGTCGATGCGATTTCCTTGCTCATGCGGCAGTGTTTTCCAACTTCCTACCTCGCTCTTCAGATCAACACATTGTGCATCCTCGTAGCCTCAGAATGAGTCCGCTCTGCTGAAATCCTAATAACTACCAGTCATCTTCTGGAGGCCCGGAAACATCCCCAGAGCCGCCTGAGGAAGCCCGGAGTTTGTTCGTTAAAACCGGATCACTCGCTCCCGATTTTCCTTTAATTCCGATGTTCTCGGGGTTCAAATCGGCCTCCGAAGTTCCGACCCTCGTTGACTAGCACTTGGAGCCTCTTTCGGCAAAGGAAACGCATATGTAGTCAGATTACGCTCATAAGTTTTTTTAGTGGCCATCTCTCCCAGGAAGAAGTGACAGTTTTTTGTGTTTCGAATCATTCTTGTATTAGAGGCCCGGGGTCTGGGGCCTATGGCAGACAAAGGAAAATCCTAAATACACGTCCTCCTGGCTCTGCCAGCTTGTGAGGCCACAAAAAGTGATACCTAATAGCACCGGGATTATTCCATTGGTTTTTTCATTGAACGAAATGTTTGAAAAAGGAACGACGATCTCCCTAGAGGGGAAGATCCACAGCTATGAATCACACGAAAGTGGCATTTCATATACAGATATCTATTAACAAGACATCTGAGATCTGAAGGCTGTGGGACTGTGTATTGATGTTTGTCTCATTGATATTACTATGGTGCGGTTTCTCCCGTTACGTGAGACGGCAATATGGGATTGTGTAGAATCGAGCCGTTGGATTTCCCGTTTCCAAATTCCGGGTATCACTCGTGTAATGAGATATGTAGTTACGACTGCCGGTGACTTTCGGCGTCTCGGCGTGTACGCACAGCACTCTGGATGAACTATCTGTATCCCGGATACATAGAAGTCTCGTATACGGTTGTATGATTCGAGGGTCAGCGAGACGAAGTGATTGCGGCGGGATATCACATCCATTCCGACGTAGTGGATCAAATGAGTGCGAATGATCAATACGATAACCGTCGATACGAATGCATGCACCGCAAAAATTGCACTATCTACCACTGGAAATTGCACTTGACAAATCTTTATGCCGTATGACACAAGACGATGCTTTATGACATAGCAATAGTTACAAGATCAAACATCTAGGGTGTAAATAAACGGGAAATCCTCTTCAGGACTATAAACTGCACTAAGGGGAATAAGAGGGAAATAGAGCAATATATATAACAGACCGTTGATCTATCATCATGGCCAACTCTAGGATGCACGTTCTTTTCATTGACATGATGAAGAGAATGGAGTGTATGCATGCAACTAGCAACCAAAAACCTGTACCTGCGCCATCAATACTCTGAACTAAAATGTGATCGAATGAAAAAAAGAACCCGATATTCTAAGGGACCACGCCAGCCCAAAAATTTCGACGAAAAAGATGACTGTAATTGAATCGCTCCATGGAACAGAATAGCTGAGAAAGAGGGCGAATGATTGTCGGAAGCGAGAAGGCGATGAATGACCAGCAGTCACCGCCACGGCGTGCGGCATACCCAAACACCAGAACAAAAGGCTCTCAATTAGGATGTGACAGGACGGCTGACGACGTGTGTTCCCATCACCTACCCGGATCCGTATCACCGCCAGCTACCTTTCCACCACCAGGGACATCGCATACGAGCAGGTCCTCAGTACCACGGCCAAGGCACCCGTAAATCTTAATGTTATCTTTGGTGATGCCGACGACCGCTGAGGTTCCCGCATATACGGCATCTCCCTCCGAGCCAATTCGGTTGCAAGCCACGAATATTGTTTCTCCCGAGGGTCCTGACCCACCATGATCGATGACAGGTTGCAGCCTTTGCATCCAATATGAAAGCGTAGGTCCGTCAGGAACCTTCGCTCGCTCAATGATTGATTCGGGTGGTTGCGTGGTCAACCAAGCCATGGGCACTACTACAAGGTCTGATTTGCTGTTCACTATGTGGTTCCCGAATTCGTATTTTTCAAAAGGTTCTGTAAAGTTCTTTGGGTTAAGATCCATGCCTTCAACCACGCGGTCATAGATTAGCACTCGGCCATGAGGATTGCTTGAATATACTCACAAATTCCCATTGCCATCTTGCCTATACCTCCCGGAATATCATCAGCGAAGAACCCGGGGCCTTCTTCGCACCATGATTCGTCTGTTGTGAACAAAAAGCTCTTCCTGTAGTTTGCCAGAACGTTTCCTTGTGGTGAAACCAGAACTGCTGAATTGTACCGGGATATCGAGTCTTGAGGTGCAGATGGCGATTGCGAGGAATATTCGGGATATCCGACTACAACGTGGCATCCCAACTGCCTGGCAATACCGCGTGCCCAAACGGTCGAGGGGCCAGTAGCTGTTGGCTCGAGGTGGGACTGGATTTCCTGCAGCGATTTGAAATTGTACCCTGAACGCAGTCAGTGAGACAAATCAATGGAACGAGGTGATAGGTGACAAGAGAGTGCGCGTTTTCGGAACGGGAGCATCGAATAGAATATGTGGGGGGTATCTCATTGCCGATGACGCTGATGGCTGGCTGATGTGGGGTAGTCATGGATGCGTCACGGCAAGCAAACAAATGAGAAGAAGCATGTGGTTGAACAAGAACAACGCACCCGTGAATGCCATCTCTGGAAGAATGAGCAAGTCCAAATCCTTGGGATTAGCTTTCGATATGATTGCTTCGGCTTTCTTCAGGTTATGGGCCAGATTTCCAAGCTGTGGGTTGAACTTCATTATGTAAAAAATTGTCGCAAGTCAGCCCAGGGGTTTCTGGAACAACTGCCGCAAACAAGACGGAAAAATAGAGATGCTAGGAACAAAAAGCCGCCGTTCCGCAGCTACTCTATTCTACTACGTCGTCTTGCAGCAGAATGTAAGGGGAAGAGCAAACGCACCTGTAAACATGCGACCCTCATAGCTGCAGATTTTAGCGAATCTCTGACAGCTGTGCAGCGTATAGGAAGTATTGCAAAGGTTCAGAAAGTGAGTTGTCGCAGGGGTGAGATGAGGAAGAAGGCTTCGAAGAGTCTTTCAGCGGCTTATGTGGTACTGCTGCTGCTGATATACTGGTAGTTGGGTGAAACTGCCCGCTGATACTACGTACTCGTGACGGTCGGGAATTCGAGAGCTGGGAAAGAGAAGGGGTTTGGAGTCAAGAAAAGTAGAGTAGGCAGCAATCAGATCCTCCGGCATAATCGGCGTATTGTTTTTGCGCTGGCAGAGTGGGGCAGTTGGTGGTGAAGTTAGAGTATCTAGGTAACCCCGCAATTTTCAATAGGTGCCGCTACTATCACTGGGCGAATTGGAGCAACGGCTAAGAACCTGGAGTGCAGAAACCAGGGAGACACTCTAAGCGATGGTGTGTGATCCCGCGAGTGAGCAGATATTTAGACTTGAAGTAGTAAAAGTCCGCAATTCGCGGCCGTTGCTTCTTATTTAGTGGAAAGACTGTGAATTCCATTGGCATAACGTTTGGTGTGAACACCTAATCTCACAGCCTATCACTCATTTATGGATCAGAGCGTCACATCAGTCCCGCTTCTCCATGGACTTTCTACTAGCTGTACCAGCTTGATAGACCACCCTTGTTGGACTGCTATATACAACGGACTGGTTTAGGTGCTTTTGTGAAGTTCTAGTTAGGCAGCCTTTGGTAGGAGTCGGTTATTGTGTGTTCGGAAGGCCAAAATAACAGACCAAGTACCAGTGATATAGTGATAGCCTTGTTTGAACGTTCTCAGAGTTTTCGTTGGTCAGCAAGCTCAATCCTGAAACTACAGCAAGTTACTCAAGCATATAGATACATGGTATGGGTCAGGCCCTGACTCTCTCCGATTCATTTGCTAGATGGTCTTACATTGAGACACAAGCATCCAGACTGTAGGATTTGTGGGAGCAGATGTTGCAATGGTGACATGTGATATCCGATACTGACAGAGAAGTACTATTCCTTCGGCCGAAGACCGTTGCCATGGGGAGTGTCGGAGGAGATAACTTGCGTGAAGTAATCCAAGTTGAAACCAACTCAACCCGACGGGCGCTGCAATGGGATGTTAACTCTGGAAATGAACCTCTGTTGTCGAGTGCTTGAAAACTGGAGGGCTTAATCTAACAAGCCCATCTTGTGAGAATCTCTCGCCCCCATTCTTACCCGAAAGAAGTGGAGTCTTGGTGTAATATTAGAGCAGGGACAACACGGGGTATCGACCATCCTTCCTTCCATCGCCTAGCAAATTCTCAGTACCCGGTGGGCTTTTCACGTCAAGCGCAGAAATGTCACAGTTATCCCAATTGCGGTGACAGACTTGGACGGAGCTTTGCATTGAAATGGAGAAGAAAAGCTATGATGAGAAACTCTCCACATGGAAACAAACAACAGAATGGTCACCATCCAAGGTTGAGAAAAGCTTGTAATCCAGAAAAACGCCGTTGCTCCTACGCTGGCAAAAGATACAAAGAAGCGCAAAGAAGAGGTGCATAGTGGCGGTTCCATCAATCCTCGATCACATAACTGCCATCGCGTGGACGGTAGACGATATTGCTAGAATCTAGTTCTCTCAAGATCTCCTCGGGTAGCTGTGAGAGATAGAAGTCAGTGGCCAAAAAATACGAGTTGCAACGCAGAATTGCTGAGCCTACATTTCCGCTCACTTTCACGGCATACACCCCTTTCTCATAGTTGTCGATTCTTTGCCATCGTCCAACCCAAGACTTTGTCGGCTCGCGCAGGGCAATCAAGCCTTCGAATACGGGAGATGTAATGTCTTCGATTGCGTCGGGCCCGAAATTTTGCAGCAACGGCTCGCAGTTTGGGCATCCGACCGACTTAAATTTCTGCGAAGGCTAGTTAACCGACGCCGAAGAGCACCCAAAGAAGAGCTGAAAAACAAACCTGCATAGTCTGCACGAACGAGCAGATCATGCATGCGCGCAGGTTGCGCATCTGACCCGGAGTAACGTAGTTGGTAGACATGGTCGCTAGATGTTAGAGAGCTGTGAGGACGGAGTAGTGAGCGGAAGAAAGCTTCGATATGCTTCGCTTTGCTGCTCGTAAGCGGCGGAAGATTATTAATGCGAATCTTTCAATGTTCGTGTCAAGGTGGCGGCACGGCAGTTTCTTAGCGCGTGGATCTCGTATTCTCTGTCAGTCAGACTTCTGTGAGCAATATTTGGACTCATCCTCTCGTTTTTCAGAGATTTGCATACAAGTACCGGCTATTCCCGAAGTCTCTGGGCTGAAGGACATCTGCTCTACTGCTTTGTGAACCGACTGACTTTTTTATCTGCCAACTACGGACGAACTAATAGTTTGAGAGAAGAGGCGGACCTGAATTTGCCCTGCGGGAACAAGCAGCGAGGCAGCTATGCTCCATCGAATGGGGCACATATACTGCATCGATCCCGAAGGTTTGTTTTCAGTTACATTATTATCCGCCATTCCCTGCTCCTACGCGATACCTGGTCAATATCGCGATACATTCAACCAACGAGATTGTTGACATTAAGTGTGGTAGGGTTTGGGCCGTTGAGTTCAACAAGAAGCGACTTTACGCCATGCTTTGTGGATTCTACAGTCGATGTTGTCAGTCTCGCGCTGATAATAATCGGATCCATCGAGCTGTATCTGCTGCGCAAGCGTGCGCCTTATCCGGTACCGAAGAACTGGCACTACTGGCTTAAACTGGTGCGTGGCATTGGAGAATACGGATGGTTGTATGTGATATCAGATGGTTATGGTGACTGATTGACGCGTTACAGACTGTCGTCGGCTGTCTGATCGCCGCTTCGTTCCTCCTCATTCCACTGGTGGTGATTAACTATTCGCCATTCAATCCTCACGATATACAATTTTGGACACCATTCTTCAGCTGCGCTGCGTTGGCAGTAGCCTTTGCGATCCACCACTATGAGCACGCACGATCACGCGTCCCCTCTGGCACCCTGTTGTTCTTTTGGCTAGGGTTCATTACCATCCATGGAATTCAACTACGACAGTCTGTATTATTGAAAGACCATATATACCGTCTTCCCAGACTAGTCATCTTAACTATTTTAGAGGGACTCGGCATTGTTGTGTTTGCATTGGAATGGTTGGTCCCGAAGAAATGGAGCACTTACAGCACTCTCGACGAAGACCAGCACCAATGTCCGACGGAAAGTGCGAATATTTTCTCGATCTTGACTTTCGGTTGGATGACTCCAATGATGAAGCACGGATATACCAAATTTTTGACGGAAGAGGATCTATGGGATCTTCGAAAGAAGGACACAGCGCACTATACAGAGGCGAAATTTACCAAGGCATGGGATAGACAGCTACGACGTAAGAGCCCAAATCTCTGGTTTGCACTCTTTGAAGGATTTGGTGGCCCTTTTGGCATTGGCACGCTATTCAAGATTGTACAAGATATTCTTGCGTTTGTTCAACCGCAATTGCTGCGCAAGCTTATTTCATTTGTTGCGTCCTATAATTCGGAAAACCCTCAGCCCGTGATACAAGGGCTGGCTATCGCAGGCCTTATGTTCATAGCATCCGTTGCTCAGACGGTAACCTTACATCAGTACTTTCAATATGCATTCGAGACCGGAATGCGGATAAAGAGCGCATTGACTGCCGCTATTTATCGAAAGAGTATACGATTGAGCAACGAAGGTAGGGCGGCGAAGTCTACCGGAGATATTGTCAACTTACAAGCGGTGGACACTCAACGCCTGCAAGACATTACCCAGTACGGCCAACAAGTTTGGTCCGCACCTTTCCAGATCACCCTTTGTATGATCTCGTTGTACCAACTCCTGGGGCCGAGCATGTTTGCTGGAGTGGTCATGATGATTTTAATGATCCCCATAAACGGTTTCATTGCAAGTCTGATGAAGACGCTTCAGAAACGGCAGATGAAGAACAAAGACGCCCGCACCCGCCTCATGACAGAGATTTTGAACAACATGAAGAGCATCAAGCTTTATGGGTGGTCTACTCCCTTCAAACAGAAGCTGGACCATGTCAGGAATGATCAAGAGCTCCGGACGTTGAAGAAAATTGGGGTTGCTTCTGCTTTTGCTAGTTTCACTTGGTCCTCTACACCCTTTCTGGTGTCCTGTGAGTCCAAAATACTTAAGTCTCTATGGTCTCAAGTGCTAATGCTAAACCAGGTTCTACATTTGCTGTATATGTGCTGACCCAAGATAAGCCTCTGACAACCGAGATTGTCTTTCCTGCGCTGACACTTTTCAACCTGTGAGTTTTTTGCATATTCTGAATGATCTATGTGAAATTGGCTAATGTATTCGAAGTCTGACGTTCCCGCTTACTATGTTGCCTATGATTATGACTGCTCTGGTTGAAGCCAGTGTTGCTGTTGGACGGGTTACCGAATTTTTAAAAGCCGATGAGCTTCAGGCTGATGCAGTTATCCGCGAGGATGCGGTAACTAAATATGGAGAGGAGTCTGTACGAGTCACACATGGGACATTCACCTGGAATAAGAATGAGCCGGATAACAATTGCTTAAAAGACATCAACTTCACTGCTTCCAAGGGGTCCTTGAGTTGCATTCTTGGCAGAGTAGGGTCCGGAAAATCCAGCTTTTTGCAAGCTGCACTTGGAGAACTATGGAAAAGAGAGGGAGAGGTGGTTCTTCGAGGTAGCACTGCCTATGTTTCACAACAGTATTTTATCATGAATGCCAGCATCCGGGAGAATATTATTTTTGGTCATCGGTACGATCCCGAATTTTACCAGCGCACGATTCGAGCTTGCGCTTTGCTAGAAGATTTTGATCACCTACCAGATGGAGATGAGACACAAGTTGGAGAGAAGGGTATCAGCTTGTCTGGTGGACAAAAGGCTCGGGTGACGCTTGCGCGAGCCGTTTATGCGCGAGCCGATATATACTTCCTCGATGATCCGCTATCAGCCGTCGACCAGCACGTTGGCAAGCATCTTATCGAAAATGTCTTTGGGTCAAAGGGCGTGCTTTCTGGCAAAACCAGAATCATGGCCACCAACTCTATTCCTGTTTTGCGAGAAGCTGACCGCATCACTTTAATCCAAGGTAACGTATTAAACTGGATAACATCGTATGTTCGCTGATAGTTGTAGGGGGAGAATTCGTTGAAGCGGGTTCTTATGATTCCGTAATGGCCGCCAAAGGCAGTATTTACGAGATCATCCGTCATATGAAAGATAACAAGGATCAGAAGGACGATGCTTCCAGCGATGATTTGACGATCGTTGCAGCTGGGACATCGCAGGAGGTTTCCAGTGAGGAAGATAACGTTCCAGAATTGGGAGGAGAACTTTTGAATAGCATGAAACATCGACGAGTGAGCTTGCGAAGAGCATCAGCTGCAAGTTTAAATCGGGATCGAAGAAAGATTGTGGATGAAGAAGCACAGGCAGGAAGGCGAACGATGACCTCCGTAGAAACATCTGAAAAGGGTAAGGTTAAATGGACTGTGTACGGGGAATACGCAAAGGCGTGCAATCTTTGGGGAGTCTTGATCTACATGGTTGCTCTCGTTTGCTCACAAGCGCTATCGGTTGGTGGGAATTTGTGGTTGAAGAGGTGGTCCGAGATCAACTCCGAACATGGCAGCAATCCCCAAGTAGGCAAATACATTGGAATCTATTTTGCCTTTGGAATTGGTGCTGCTGCTTTGGTTGTTTTTCAAACCTTGATTCTATGGATCTTCTGTGCTATCGAGGTTAGTATAGATATTTGATAACTGTAAGTGGCTGCATGCTGACAAGGATTCCCCCATAGGCTGCACGTAAGCTCCATGACAAGATGGCTGTCTCGATCTTTCGCAGTCCAATGTCATTTTTCGAAACAACACCAGCTGGACGTATCCTCAACCGCTTTTCCAATGACATCTATAGAATCGACGAGGTCATCTGTCGTTGTTTCAACATGCTCTTCCAAAACAGCGCACGGTCTATGGCGACGATAGCGATTATATCTTATACCACCCCACCGTTTATAGCTGTGGTTGTGCCGTTGGCATTCCTTTATCTTTACATTCAACGATACTATCTCCGTACCTCTCGCGAATTAAAGCGATTAGACAGCGTTAGTAAAAGCCCTGTCTACGCCCATTTCCAAGAAACTCTTGGTGGAATATCTACGATTAGAGCCTATCAACAGCAGGACCGCTTCATCAAGGAGAACGAGTTTAGGATGGATGCAAACTTAAGGGCGTACTTTCCCTCTATTAATGCCAACAGATGGCTCGCGGTACGACTGGAGTTTATCGGCAGTATCATCATTCTGGGAGCGGCTGGGTTCTCCATTTTGTCTGTGGCGTCGGGGAGCGGGCTGTCATCGGGTGCGGTTGGTCTGGCTATGAGTTACGCATTGCAGATTACCCAGTCTCTGAACTGGATTGTTCGGCAAACAGTTGAGGTTGAAACAAACATTGTTTCAGTCGAAAGGACGTTGGAATACTCCAACCTTCGTACGCACTGCTCCCTATGATGGTTGTCCAACGCTAACATCAGTCTTCAGCCAGCGAAGCTCCGGAAGTTATACCACACCAGAGGCCTAGCACAAGCTGGCCCGCGCACGGTGCTGTCTCCTTCCGTAACTTCTCTACCCGCTATCGGGAAGGATTGGACTTGGTGTTGAAAAATATCAACTTGGACATCAAACCGAGGGAAAAAATCGGCATTGTAGGCCGCACTGGTGCCGGAAAGAGCTCGCTAACGGTAAGGAAAATTGTGGCATCCCCTTTTTCAGTGACTAATGAGTATATCTAGCTCTCCCTCTTCAGGATAATAGAAGCTGCAAGTGGTAGTATCAGTGTTGACTCGGTTATTACCTCTTCCATCGGACTGCACGATCTGAGATCGCGCCTTTCCATCATCCCTCAGGATGCCGCCATTTTCGAGGGTACAATTAGAGACAAGTAAGTTGGTCTTTAACTGTTACACCAACAATTCAAGGCTGACTCTTCCAGCTTGGATCCGCGTGGTGTCCATGATGATACCGAACTTTGGGCAGTGTTGGAAACGGCGCACCTCAAAGAAAAGGTCTCAATGCTGGAGGGAAAGCTCGATGCGCATATTCATGAAGGAGGCTCCAATTTGTCTGTTGGAGAAAAGGCCCTCGTCAGCCTTGCTCGTGCGTTACTTGCGCCATCCAACATACTGGTCATGGACGAAGCTACGGGAAGTCTCGATAACCAAACGGATGTTCAAATTCAGCAAACTATCCGCCAGTTGGACTCGACAATCATTACGATTGCACACAGGATTGGAACGATCATAGACTATGATAGAATCGTCCTACTCGACCATGGTGAGATCAAGGAAGTTGGCCATCCCTATACACTTTTGATGGATCAGGAGGGTCTGTTTTATAGCATGTGTAAGGGAACAGGTGACTACCCCGTCTCTCGTCTAGACCTTGAATTATGCGTATTAACTCGTCATCAGGCGAACTAGACCACCTTACGAAGATAGCCAAAGACGCGTATCTGCGTTCGGGGGGTATTATTGATCAATAGACGTTGAGGGGTTCTGTGGCATGGAAGATCCACTAGATATGGGGGTGTTGGCGAATATAGGTATTTTTTGCGAGAATGAGGGGAAACTGGCATCATGGTTTGTATACTTATAGTTGAATACCTTGGTTTAGTTTTTTTTTTTCGATTTTGCTGGACAGTTTTAGGACGAGAGGGATTGATTGTATTGTAGAGTACATTTTCGCTAAAGAAAAATGCGTTGTTGGAGTACTCTACCTTGAACAAAATGGCTCATAATCTAGTTTGTGAAAGCAAGCCTGACGAGTTTCAAGCCCACATATATTGATGCACGCCACTGTACCTTTGTAGTGTTCGAGAGGGGACCATATTCCTTTCCCCAGACTGGTGAAGTGCCGTCGATACATTGCGTTGTTCGCTCTAGTATTACTTCTTACTTTGCATCATTTTGTTTCTTCTCTATTAAGAGAGTTTGCGATATAGAAACTGGCCTCAAAAATCTGGGGAAATGATCGACACCACACCAAAATTTTGGGCCAGCCTCAGAATCGAAAACTCTCTATTATCGCCAGCGGGCCGTGGCGAAGATAGGTTCGGTTTGAAACCGATCTGCGTAAGTGCATAAGCTGCGTAAACCTGCACCGCGGGTCGGATCCGCCGTTCATTTGGACGTTACTAGCTAGCTGAAGTGAGTGGATCACAAGAAAGCAGTCAGCAACTTGTTTGTGCTTCTGTAGTCTCATGTCGTGTGCGAATCTCCTTCTGCTACTGCTGCTGTCCGCCTCCGTCATCGACAGGTCGTCAGCCCTAGGACTTGCCCGATACATTGAGCAGATCCATATGTACTCGCGGGGCCGGCACTTGGGGAATCCAAAAACCAAAGCCTGCAAATGGGCTGTGACTTGCTCGAACCAGTAATTCTGAGGCGGGTAATCTCCATATAAAGCAAGTTCCAGCCACTAAGAAGATTTGGCACTTATTCCGGCGCAAGAAATGGAGGTATGGTGGTGGAGTGGTGGTGGTGGAGATCATTCTTGCTCGGATTTTCCAGCCGGCAGACGGAGAATTTTGTTCCATACTTCTTTTTTTTTTTGCTTTAGACAACCGGCGCAGGAAAGAAGGTGGAGTGGCGAAAGGGAGAGGTTTAGGGATCATCCTCTAGTTGACCATTAGTGTGTTTATTTTGGAATAGACCAGAAGATGAAGATAATGAAGATGATGGTGATGATAATGATGATGAGACTGGCCTTAGGCCTTCGGCCTCGTACTATCTACATATTCATTTTACTGTTACCTCTAGTGAGTATTGGAGGAGCCACGAAGGTGCATCACTCCACTCAGGCGCTGGGCGCGCCGCAGAGAAGGCCTATAAGGGAAGGAGAAAACAAACGGATTCGAATCGTGCAGGACATATACTTTAAAATCTTGGTATAGTATAAATAAGTACCGTAGACGGCTGTGAGAGCATAAGGAATATTAGCTATCTGTACTCTACGCACATATTGACATATTACAGTACTCGTAGGGCAGCGTAGGCAGCGTAGGCAGCGTACTATACTCGTGAGTTGACGGAGGTCGTGCGTTACGATGTGCCGGCAACCGTCCGAAAGAAGAGGTAGAAGAGTATCTTCAGGTTAGGGCTGGGCCATAGGTGAGATGCGGATGCGGGTAGAGATAAAGGTTGCTTTTTTTCCTCCGAGCCCAGCGCACAATAGTCGCCAAGGGTGGAACTTCACCACTCCCGAAGCCGCATGAGGGCGACGGACGGACAACGGGAGTGGATTGGCTGCTTTTTGCTTTTCCACGAAAGTGCTGTTGTGACTGAACGGTACTGGCGGACGACGTTTGTGTCTATCGTCAACTAGACTGGATGGGCCATGGGTCATGGGCCATGGATGCTGTTCGGCCAGATTGTGACTGTGACTGCTCGACTGCTCGACTGCCTGCCTGCCTGCCTGCCTGCCTGCCTGACTGACTGTGGGGATGAGGTTCGTCATCACCCGTTCTCGCAGCGTAGCTACCGCCGGACCGTTCCTGAAAACGGGCGTTCGGGGCGACGTGTATATATTGTTGGAGGAACGGGCGGTATGTGCTGGAGAAGATTGATTAATCGATCAACCACCTGTCGCGGCCATTCGCAAGATGGCGACCATTCATCCCACTACGTGCTCAGCATCCAAATGCGGGGCGACGATGAGGAAGATGCCTGATCCTTACCGGAAGCAAAGCGTGGTCGGGGACCCTGTACATATGTGACACGGGAGGTTGTCCAACAAGCAATTATATCTTCGCTTCGTTCGCTTGGTCGCTTCTTTGGACGGACTCGCATACGGCCGCATCCCATCCTCTCAACGTTACTTAGTACATATTAAACCTACACTGGACGTCCCCCAATCCCTCACATATCACTTTCGATTCCTCGTCGCTTCTGACGCGCTCTACAGTCGAAGTTGTGCTCGTTACATACCCGCATTCTCCAGCGTCCATTCCGACTGGGCTCTGGCATAATCTCTCGCTGTGAGAAGTGGGTGAGCGCGCGCGCGCGAAAGAAAGAGCAACACCAAGGAAGGCGGACAAGACAGACCCACCGTACAGTCTGACCGATATACCGGAATCTTTTTCATCCGTTATTATTCCCCTGCTGCTTTTGATATCGATTTTTCCCGTTGTATGGTGACCGGATACGAACCAAAAAAAGCGTACGATCGCACCACACTTGCAGTTATCAGCAACAATACTGCAATTCTTGGGGGGTTACAGCGGCACTCGCACCAGCTCAAGAAGCGTAATATCATAAGCCGAAGCACAGAAGCAGAAGCCGAAGCGGAGGCACAGCACGCACTCACTTCGGATTTCATCCCGGATCCTGCACACAAACAGCTCCAAGGTTGTTACCTGTAAATTCCCTAAATTCCGTTTTCTACCCCCATTTAACCCCCCACTTGCACTATAGATTTTTTTTGCCCTATTTTTTTTTTGGATATTCCGTATTCTAAAGCTGTTTTTATGGGCTGCTTATGGGTGCGCTGTTATTTTCCTCAATGAAAGCGCTCTTGCCCAAGGTGATTTGGTTCACCGGTCTGCTACGCCTCCCCTTCCTTTAACAGTCCGGTTTTATCCTGCATGGGGAGGACATTCATCTGATCATTTTGTCGAATCCATCCGTGTTCCCTTGCTGGCCGTGTTTTGTGTGAAGCTTTTCCTTCACCGGTCATATTTCAATCTGATATTTCGTTCTGTCTACCCACCGGGCCCTTTTTTTCTGGACCTATCCCGCCGCTGGATTCGCCAGGGGGTTCTGCTGGATCATTCTTGGGGAAGCCAGGGCGATCGATGACTGACAGGTGGTCCGACTGCCCAATCCCTACCACTGAGCCCAACTACCCACTACCCACATACATCACGTCAGTTCTCCGATCACGAGACAAGCATTCTATGGGACGATTGCCGCAGAGCAACAGAAAGAACCGCCATCAAACTCTCAGCGGATAATAAATCCGCTCGCTTGATGGTTCGTCATTTCAGGGCTTCGCTAACTAACCGCGTCAGGTAGTCAATTGCAGAAGCTAGCGGTAGCTTACGCATCATCATCCGAAATCGAGAGAAACGCAACAACAGCGCGGCTACTACTCGCACTTGATACAACGTCTATCGCCGCTGAAACTGCTAGTGGAGATCTCGTCTCGGACGTTGGTTGAGTGATAGCTGCACGTCAGCCTCTGACTGGTAGCCAGTGCGTTGCCCAAAGAGTCCGCACGACGTAAGGGGTAAGATTGACAATCCCCTCTTGTCCAACAACGACACGACCGCGCTTTGTCACATTTTGTTGTGATAAAAGGAAGTGTTAAGGTTGACGGCGATATATGATATATAGGAACATACCCCGCTCGGGCTCACGAAGCCTTTTTTTTTTAAGCTCCACTTTGGAAACAGAGCGGAGACATGGATATAAAGTCCGGACCTCCAACGGCGTCTGGGAGAATACCGTCGGTGTCTGGGGCGCCCGGTAGCAGGCCTTCGACCTCAAGACAGCATTCCCGAACTAAATCTTCGGTAGGCTTTTTTCTGTTAATTGATGTTTGTGGCGCGCATTCCGCGTTTCTTTCTTTTGCACATTCACCTCACCATCTGTGTCTGTGCTCCCGGTTGAGTGCACCCCTGACATCAATTGCCCCGGTCTTGATGCTACTCGCGCATTCAATACCATGTCTTTCATATGTGTAATCATTGTCACGCGGAAACTGAGCGGACACCCGATTGATAGACCGAACCCGGAGACCATTTAAGACAACTGCAGAGACAATTACTGAAGCATGCCCACCAAACCTCAAGTCAATTTGCCTTGATCATTTGTGATGCAAAAGGCAATATGCAGCTTCCAATCCCCGCGACGAGCGCGTTCCAAGGTTATTTAGATAAGTGGATTCCCGATCAAGTCCGGCAAGAGGCAAGACAGATCGCCATCAGTGCCGCAGATGAGAAGAAGGTACGGCGAAGACGAGACAGCGGAATCGGTAAGGAGGCTCGCCAACAAGAGCGAAACCAGCCGCCTCTGGAGGGTGATGAGGACGACGACGAGGATTGGCCGCAAGGAAAAACTATGTCACATGGGGAGAGGATGTTGCTTTCCACTGCTTCACAGGATGATGACGCAGATGTGCACATGAAGAAACGACCGCCCCAAGACGATACACCAACATCGAGAAAGAGGAAGTCTGTTCCAAGGCCCGAACCAGTCCGTACAGGCAGTTCTTCAGGATCGGACGATTATATCGCGCCAGAGGGGTCAGAGTTCCATCCACTGATCATAGGTGATGAAGACGCTGTTACGACATTTTACATGACCAGGCTGCGTCAGATGCAGCAACTTATGTGTAAGGTTGTGGCAAAGGCTTGGATTAAGGTGATCGAACCTAAGAAACAATCAAACTTCCCTTACAATCGCGGTAACGAAAGTAAACCGGCCTGGTGGCCCGAAAATGTTCGACACAAGGAGCCAGATCATTTGATGAAACCTGGTGAGAACTATCGCCTTTCCAATCTTGACATTCATGTTTCTGACCTCGAGTTTGCTCTAGAGCGATTGGAATTACTCTTAACGATGTTACGGTGTGGAAAAGTTCCGATATCAAAACTAGTAACTGCAACTCAAGAAGTAATGGTACAAATACCAAAAGAACGGATACCGTTGCTTGATGAGATATACATGGTGGCCGATAGGGAGGAGCGGTGCAAGGCAGGTGCATTGTGTATGTCGATTACCCACCCTTTAGTTTTTCCACAGGCTAACGATCCCCAGCTCCTTCAACGGCTGTTTATGTTGCCTCGTCTGCAGAGAAAATTATTAGCAGACCTGCTGCTTCAAAAGAGAGGTCACCGGAAGCGCGCCGTCAAAGCATTGCCTCGCCTACCCGTTCCAATCATTCGGGACCGGGGAGCACGGTGGCACACACAGATCGAAGAATGTCGGTCCATAGCCCAACGCACTCTGATATGGCGTCTGTCAATGAAGGTCGTGAAATAGACATTCGGGTTCCGTCCCGAATGGGAAGTCGAGATGAAAGCTCGATGCAGCACTCTCAGCCATCACACAACCCGTTTTCGGGGTCTAATACGGCGGTGGACACTGGGTATACAGCGAGTTACGCTCACCCGTCGCCCATCGTGACATCTCCAATTCAGGATCAACAGCCATTTATGAATGACCTCCCGATGAGAAGCCCTATGGGGGGATACTATAGTATGGGACTCGAACAACAACAACCTCCCATCCTCCGCCGGAATAACACCATGCCGCCGATTCCATCTCCGGGGCATCATCCCTGGGGTACTCAAATAGGCATGTATCCGTTCTCACCGAGTTCCACACCAAATCATACACCTTATGGACCAAACACGCGTCAGTCTGCGAGTAATCCACCGACGCCAGTAACTGGGGGCCCTTTCACGGGTCTACAACTTCCCCCTCCGCCACCACACCCGCAAGGATCACATCAGAGCCACCAGAGCGGCCAGCAGACTACGTTGGGACACCGGCCATCACATCATTCAATCGGACAAGCAGGCGAAGGGGGTAGTCACCAGTATGATCCACCAGGAGGACACATGGGAACACAAATAGGAGGGAATGGTCATCAGAATCTGTCAGGATTTACAGAGTTTCTGCGGAGTGACTTGGCGACGGATGATGGGAATGGGAGAGGAGGGAAAATGGAGTAAGAGTAGGAGCTGGGATGTTAGAGAGAGGGATGTGGAGAGAAATTTTTGGGGGCATGAAGGAACAGTTCTTTTTTTTGCAACGTGTTAACCATTGGGCAAGCATATATTGCTTCCGTCTGTTCTAACCATATTTATACCTTTTATTTTTATTTATTTTTTACTTTCTCTTTTGGTTTTACATTCTTTTGTTAGCGGTAGGCTTGATTTTTTGTGAAAGAAGGCGCGGTGAAGGCGTTGTTTTCTATTTTCTATTTCGTGGTTGGTTTTGTGAGGACTTTTTTATTATTATTATTATTATTATTACCAGTATGTCTATCAATCTCCTCTTAGTATTTGTCTTTTGGATTTGTTTGGGATATGAGATCTTTGTTTTTTTTTTTTGTGCTTTCTCTTTTCTTTGTGGGTTTCCATCACAAATGCATGCATCGTCATCATTATATCATCATCTATCTACCTCTCCCGCCACATGTGCGTGTATAACCATCATCATCATCATCATCGTTTACGTGTTTTTGGTAGGATCTTTGTTTTTTTTTTTTTTTTTGATTTATGATAGGCCGCGGGGTGTGCGGGGTGTTTAATGTTTAGTTTGGGTGTCGTGGGTTTTAACGAAAAGAATTGCAATTGGAAAAAAAACACTATATGAGACGTACTTCTATGGGGGGATGATGATGATGATGGGGGCGGGGGGGGGGGAATCTACATTCATCCATCCATTCAGTGTGTTGAGGAATCCATGTAGATTGGGGGTGAGATGTGGGATTACTCTTCACATCCACCATGCGCGGCTGGGGGGGGGGGGGGGGGGGGGGGGGGGGGGGGGGGGAGGGCGTGGCCAGAAATTGTTGGAGGTTGGCATTTCGGGCTTAAGCTTTGTGATAGGTTCCCGAGCGAAATAATGAGGTGTGTGAATTGAATGGAGGATTTGAAGAAAAATCCATAAGTTTGTGCTCCTTTAAACATAGACGTTTGATCTACTCTGAGGGTTGCAAATAGCTAGTACTCTTCCTTTAGATCAAACTCTAAATGTCGAGTGCAGCTTTTGATGGCGTATAGAAATCTGTTCTCAAAATCGGCGTGCGGTCATGCTTTAAGAGTCCCGTTATATCCAGTCCGCCATCTCGAGCTCCGCATCAAACCTGAAGTAGGTACTCTGGGTATTTAAGCCTGATAATGGTGATGATGATGATGATGATGATGATGATGATGATGATGATGATGATGATGATGATGATGATGATGATGATGATGATGCAGGTACAAGATATCGATAGTTATCCTTCACCAAGTATCCTATCAAAGGACATCTCGATTACAACTTAACGGGTTTATCATTCCAAAATAACCCCATTTCCCCCATCCCACGGAGGTTGAAAATGCATCATTCCCACGTACCCACCGAACTGCAGGGAAAGTGCGGAGCGCGATCGACGCAGGGTTAGGACGGACGGGGGCAAGTGTGGGGTTTTTCGCCTACGAAATTGATTGGCCGCATAGCTCGGCTCACGGAGCCAGCTGGCTGCTGGCGCGAGTTCTCCTCAAGGGAGGTCATCCTCCATTTCCTCACACTTCCCCGACCCGTGTACTCAAGAAAGCTTAGGTCTACTGCTACTGCGACTACTGCTGTTGTCGCACTATACTTACTTTGAGCTTCCTACATCTCGATATTAATCACGAGATCTAACTGCCTGCTACTCCACCGTATTTGCGACGGGGAACCCAAGCTCAAGAGGTTCGAGGCGTCGGGGAGGGGGTTTTTTTTTTTTTTTTTTAAATTACCTTTGGGGTGCTTACCTTTTCTTTCTTTCTTCTTTTTCTTTACTCACTTGATTTACGCTTTACGTTGTTTTTGTTCCATCAGCCAGAATAAACATCTACTATGTCTTCGGATCTCTCTCGCAGAGCTCCACCCCCACCGTCGTCATCAACAGCTCTCAACTTCCTTCCCCGACGCCGCGCCTCCTCCGCATCATCCTACACAACCGTCGACGGCATCGTCTCCGACACAACCAACACCTGGCACAGTCTCCCGCTCGCCTTCGCCGTTCTCCCCGCAGTCGGCGGAATCCTCTTCCACAATGGAAGCGCAGTAGTCACAGACATAATGCTTCTTCTCCTCGTTGCAGTATTTCTGCACTGGCTCATAAAGTTTCCCTGGGAATGGTACCACTCCTCGCAGTCCATTTCCTCCACCACCACCACCGGGGCGGGTGGAGATCCAGAATGTGCTGCTGCGCTCCGGGAAATGCAACGGAATGAGGTCACCGCGTTGGTGTGTTGTTTTTTGGGACCGGCAGTGGGCGGGTGGATCTTACATGCGGTCCGTGCGCAGCTGTCACGGCCAAGTGAGGGATTGGTGTCGGATTTTAATTTGACGATATTTGTGATGGCGGCGGAGGTGAGGCCGGTGGCGCAGGTGATAAAGTTGGTGAGGATGCGGGCGGTACATTTGCAGAGGGTTGTTGCTGGGAGGGCGCCGGTGGAGAGGGTGGAGGAGGTGGAGGGGAGGGTGGAGGTGTTGGAACAGGAGGTGAAGGAGATTGAGAGGTTGGCGAAGAGATTGGTGGGCAGAGAGGCGGATTTGGATGCGTTGAATCGTAGGTGTTTTTTTTTTTTCCTGTTGTTGTTTTTGTTGCTTGGGGTTGTTTTTTTGGTGGGGAGTTTGGAAAAAATATCCCTCCAGTTAACGAGCCAGTAGGTGCCGTTCGCCGCTACGAAAAGAAGGAAGCTCTTCAGTCCGCACAAACCGAAACTCGCATCCTGGAGATGAACCACCGGCTCGCGCTCGCGGTCGCAGCAAGCGCAAAGCAGCAGCAGCAGCAACAGTACCGCGGCGATACGTTCTCGGCTATACTCTTTGAATACGCATACCGGATGATGTTGGTTCCGTTCTCGATAGCGTGGAAGCTGGTGAGTTTGCCGGTGAGAGCGGGGAGGGTGGTATTGCAGGAAAGTAGTGTTGGAGGTGTTGGAGGTGTTGGAGGTATTGGAGGAGATGTTAGGAATCTTAAGAGGAAGGGTGCGGCGACGGGGCGATTAAAAGGCTAGGATGGAGGAGGGATTGCTACGTGTACGGTTTGTTTTTGCTTTCTTTCTTCCATGGGTGTGGGGGTGTTTATGGGTTTTTATTGTTTGCTTTGGGTCTGTTTGGGTTTTTTATCGCCGGTTGCGTGTGCTGTTGTTTCCTAGTGACGACTGATTCTCAATTACTCCGTCCGCATTGAGTGATATCTTTTGGAGGCGGAGGTGGTGGTGATGGTGGAGGGATGGTGGGTGATGTCCAACATGTGATGGATGGATGGATGGATGGATGGATCATGGATGATCGATGATGGCGGGGTTCGATGGTGGGGTTGGGAAAAAAGTTACGTGCAGATCCAGATGCCCCTCTTCCTCTTTCCGATGGCGCGCGAAAAAAAAATCTTCGTCAACCACACGTTATTTGTTTTCCCATATGTACTCGTGATTCTGACGAGGAGTATAATGTCACAGCATCAAGATATATATTTGGCGCCTTTGCGGGTTTGGACTACGGATCTCTTACGTATGTGGGGGGAGCGCCGCTCTCCTCCGAAGAGATTTTTTTTTTCGCTTTCCCGTGGGCACCAAAGTTGAGATGATGGTATATGTTGAAACTAAGTACGAGTCATAAAACTTATCTCACCTCACTTTCGCCTGCCCCCCGCCCCCCGCCATCATATCCTTTCCAAAAACTTAAAAACTTTCATCCCAACTTTCCACCACAACCACAACCACACTCATCCTCCACCGACCAAAACATTAAAAACAAAAATGGCCACCGAACTCCCCGTCAACGGCACCATCGAGCGGTCCAGCGACTTCGCCGTAAAAGCCGGGTTGGCACGGATGTTGCAGGGCGGTGTGATCATGGACGTTGTGAACGCTGAGCAGGTACCCTTCCTCCCCGCTCTGCTTCTTCCTACTCCAGCTAACCCCCACCACCACAGGCTCGCATCGCCGAAGAAGCAGGCGCAGCCGCAGTCATGGCGCTTGAGCGCGTCCCCGCAGATATCAGAGTCGAGGGAGGAGTAGCACGTATGAGTGATCCAAAGCTTATCAAGGAGATCATGGAGGCGGTGACAATCCCCGTGATGGCGAAGGCACGGATCGGTCACTTCGTTGAGTGCCAGGTATACCTCCTCCCCCCCCCTCCCCCCCCCAAAAAAAAAAAAATCCTGGTGGAAGTCTACTAATGACTGGGGATAAAAGATCCTAGAAGCCCTCGGCGTAGACTACATCGACGAATCGGAAGTCCTCACCCCAGCCGACCAAACCCACCACGTCGTCAAACACCCCTTCAAAGCGCCCTTCGTCTGTGGCTGCCGTAACCTCGGCGAGGCCCTGCGTCGTATTTCCGAGGGTGCAGCCATGATCCGAACAAAAGGCGAAGCCGGCACTGGAGACGTAGTAGAAGCCGTTCGTCACATGCGGACTGTAAACGCCGAGATCCGGAAGGCTGCGGGGATGAGTGATGAGGAGCTATACGTTATGGCGAAAGAAATTGGTGCTCCGTTTGAGCTGCTGAAGGAAACCGCAAAGCTTAAGAGGCTGCCGGTTGTGAATTTCGCTGCTGGTGGAGTGGCAACACCGGCGGATGCGGCGTTGATGATGCAGCTTGGGTGTGATGGTGTTTTTGTGGGGAGTGGGATTTTTAAGAGTGGAGATCCAGCGAAGAGGGCTAGGGCGATTGTGCAGGCGGTTACGCATTATAATGATCCGAAGGTGCTGGCGGAGGTTAGCTCGGATTTGGGAGAGGCGATGGTCGGGTTGAATGTGGAGAAGTTGACGAAGGAGCAGAGGTTGGCGGGGAGAGGGTGGTAGAGGTGTGTTGAGGGAGGGTTTTGGGAAAAAAATATTGTAGAGTGTTTATTGCGGGACAAGTTGGTGTTGGTTCAACATCAACATCAGATATACGTGTGTTCTTAGACCAAAATTTTTTTCGTTGGAATCGATTCCAACATGGAGTGTAGAGTACTTTTGGGATGAAAGTTCATCAACTGAGAGTAGGATGTATGCCAAAGATCCCAAACTGCGGCCACCTTATACATGGCTGCTTAAGCTTATTTCAAACCTGCTATTCGAGGTGTAATACAGCTGAGATTGAGGCAATAGGGAGCTTTCCAACTCGATGTTTTTTTATCCGAGTGCGAGTTTGTGCACCCTCTCTCAGTCAACTACCACTACCCCACACGCCACCACCGCCGTTCACGTTCACATATGAACCAGCTCAAGCAGCAATGCCACTATAGCCATTAACAGGAGCAGAAAAAAAACTATTTATCTCAGACAGATACTCTTTGCTCCAAAGATAAGTACTTGAAACTTTTTGAGTATACAACCCTAACCCCCCACACGGGCTGATCCCAGCGATTAAACTCGGGGGCCGCCGGGGGGACCAAGAACAAAAAAAAAACTGCTGCTAAAAGGGGGTGATTTCAGGGCTACAAGGGCAGACGGTGCGGAGGAGTTGAAGGTATAAAGAATCAAAGCTCTGTTTCTCGTGGGATCAAACCTGTGTAAGGTAGTGGTTGTTTACACCCAAAGATTCGGAGGAATTGACTGCTCCACAGTTTTTTCCATGTTAGGGTGGTTGTAGCTGACTCTTAAGCTTATTTATGCTGGCTGTTTCTGTGTGGTATATGAATGTACAGGCAGCAACTCGTCGCCGGAAGAGAACCTACCGCCTCCATGCATGACGATGACGATGATGTTGGTGCAAAGCGAAGAGGAAACCCCCTGATAGGAAGGTATAAGCATGGCCTTTTGTTGTGCATTAGAATGGTGGGTCGATGAAACCGTGAATGAAACCCAGTGAGGGAGTTAGAAACACTTGTTTGAGATTGAGAGACGGGTTTATTGTCCTTCTCCAACCTAACCAGTCATGTTCAGGGGTTTCCTTGGTGCGGTTTCTGTTGAAGCATATCCATCAGTGGCTATAAGATGTGGTGGTGCTGGGAGGATATAGACTCACTGAAGGTGGAGGAGAACGCAGCGGCCGAAAAAAACCTACAGAGTTGTGACCAAACACGGAATCCCCATGCCAGTGAAAAAGAAAGCAGAAAGATCACAAAGGAACAGCATTAAGTAGACCTGGTATCATCCGTTTATTGACCAACACGGACGCCTCCCCCTTTCCTAAAACAGCAAAAAAAATAAACAAATGAAAAAAACACCCATAGCCAACACCCATAGCCAACACCCATAGCCAACACCCATAGTAAGAACACCAGATCCGATAGTAGCCCAGAACCCGAATTATCCCATCCCAGTTTATCAAAAATACACGCAAGAAAAAAGAATACCAAGAACTCCGAAACAGGCGTAAACAACAAAACACTCACCAAGCCATTAGGACGCCGTTGCGGTGGGGGTGGCTGATGGGGGTATAGAGGTTTACTGAGAAGCGGGTTCTCCAAACAACGACGACGACGAAGAAGAAGCTGCTTGTCTCTCCTTGCTCTCGGCCATCGCCTTTCCGAAGCGGCTGGCGAGCGAGGTTGGTTTCGCCCTATTTAAAAACACTGGTTAGCATATCTCTCCCTCTCTACCGTAGACAGTAGTTCAAACATACTTGGTGAAAGCCTTCTTCTTGTGGTCCTGCAGCTTCTTGCTGCATGGTGTCATCATCTCGTCGGTAGGGGATACGAATCCAACGGGCCTTTTTTTCTCGTTGTTAGCTTTGTTCTCAATTGAAATAAGTGAGAGGAAAAGGAGCTGACTGCTGGGCCAGCTTCTGGGCGAGAAGCTGTCGCTGCATCTCGAGTGCCGACATAGAGTTCTTCTGCTGCTGCTGATGCAATTCCTGGATTGCGGGAGAGGCCTCAGCGCTGCTGTTTGAAGCCAGCGAGTTGGGGGTTGCTTGATTTGACGGAGGAGCGACGGCGGGAGCGGCGGTAGTCATTGTCGTTTGTATGGGTTTGTTTTCTTGGGTGTATTTTTTGTGGAGGGATTGGGAGTGGAGGTGAAGGAGGTAAAAGGAGGTAGAGTGTGTGAAGTTATTGTGGTGAGGTTGCAGAGAAGAGAAGAGATGAAAGCTCTCTAAAATACCAGCGGAGCCCAAACATCGCGGTTGCCCCGACAACAGAAAAAAAAAGTTGGAAAGGGGATAGCGTTTATTATCACAGATTTTCTTACCACTCCAACACCGCTGTATGGAATGGATTACGCCTGCGATTCGAGGGTTCAGGAACATGGATTGCTTGCTCCAATAAAATTGCCACTTCAAGGATTTATGGGTTGAAAAAGCACAGAGAGTGGCATCTTGTAGACTAACTATCCGAAAACGTCTCTCGTTTCAAGAAATTTTGTCGCTCGCAAGCTGTAAGATGGCTTCCAGCAATAGCAGCAGTGGTATGCACCACCTTTTCGGACGGTACTTTCGACCGAATTCTCATACTGTATCACTCACGGTACCCCGGGATATCTCGTCTCATGCCCGACACTAAGATTACCATTAGAGGTCTTACTAGGAGAGCTTGCTGCTGCACGGGCTCGGGGTTAGGAAAATGTATATGAAGCTTGATCAGGTGCAAACCATTGCGGACCTATCCCATTGTCGTGGAATTTTACTAGACTGGAGCCAACCAGATAGCTGGCCAGCTTCCGACGATGGTGGAATTCCGTCTTCCGTCGGCGTTAATACCGTGGAGGAGACCCACTACTGGGCTAAGTTTACGGATGGTCTTTGTAGACTCTGCCATCTGGGTTTGTTTCAACAAAGCAAACCAATCGATCCGGTGGACTTTCTGAGAGTATCAAATCCCCAATTTACCTTGGACGTAGTTGCTGAAGAGAATAAAAAAGAAGATTAATTTGTTTTTTGGCCACTGGAGGGCTGGTGCGCGTGGTAGTTTGCTGCGCTAACTTTTCAAGGTCATTTTGAGTTGCAGCCTTACCAATATATCAGCCATATCATCGTCCATTGCCTCCTCGTCCATCAGCAGTACTAATGTCGGTAGTGGGGTGGCGTTAGCGGTGGTGCTGGAACCTGAGTTTAAGACTCAGTTCGCCAGAATATAGGATACGTCAACCTCCCGATAGTAGTTGGGGTTAAAGAAGCTGCAGTGGGCCAGTGGGCGAGTGGGTAAATGGGGTTGATGTATCTGGAATTGGGGGTGCTGGGAGCAATATAAGTTTATTCCAGTGTTCGGTATCTTATACAGAAGAGACGTCACCGGCTCTGTTGAAATCTCGTCCGTGCCCAACACTAGACGATTGACAGGCAGAGTAACAGGATAGAGCTGACTAGCGCGTCGAGGAAGAGTCTGGCGTCTTGCAAAACTGAATAAAAAATACTGTTCTCTCCTCGAAGAGAGACTCACCGAAGAAGAACGAGATGTAGCAAACCGCCAAAGGAGACTGGAGGATGGTCTGTCTCATACTTGCTGACTTAACGGAACCTACCTGCTAATATCGAGGGATTGGAAAGAAAGATTCGGCTTCTCCATCATAATGGGTCGTTTATACGTATACATAGTTGGCAGCTTTAATTCGAGGAATAGGCATCCGATCCGTATCTCATGAGAATCGGTAATCGACGCGGTATTTCGTTGTTCCTATTCGAATTTTAGCATATGTATCTACAATCTTTTGAGCTATAAAAGTAACCATAATGTTATGTTGAGAGCTGATATAGACGTTGAATGTCCCAATTGTAAGGTAGTGCCAAGGGAAGTACTTATGGATCCAGGGGCCAGACGTTCCAAAACCGGGTCTCTTGGCGTTCGATTCATGCTCCCTTGGCATCAAAGTTTAGAAGTCTATTTTTGTTTAATTTTGGACACAATTCCACTCAAACTCAGAGTAAGTTAAGTAATTCAAGTAAACAGTGTTCAGTGCTTCTGGCCGATTCGTGTCAAAGACCATCTCGACATGCAGCTGTGCAGTACCTGAGCACAACTTTTGATGTACACAGAAGCTACCGGAGAATACTTTTGATGGGGGATGACCCTCACGCGACCAACTCATTGGCTAGAGCTGCAGGTTGGTCTTTTTTGTAGTCATTCTTTACATCCAAAGTCTTTCAATCTTGGAGACCACATCAAGGGGCACAGTCTTGCCTTTTCATGGGTGCTGGGGTGGTATGTGCTCTTGTCATGGACATCGTTCCGTGCTGCAAGATCCACATTCCAGGATCAAATTTGATTCATGGACGCAAAAGTGTGATGACGAATTCCCACAGAGAGATTGGACAGCCTACTAATTGTCTAAGGCCACACGACAAAGGTTCCCTTTAAATACGTCGCCTGGTGTAGAGTCTGACTCTAATATCATGCAACGGCGGATGGCAGAATGAAATGACAAAGACTCCCACAAAATCCCGCACAACTGATTGACCGGTACACAGAGTTGTAGACCAAGCACAAATTTGACGGTTGCTGTACAACAATTTGGAACATTGTGTTACTATCGTGTCGGATCCGGTCTGTGATGGAAGAAGGTGTGATAAGCCGCCGTCCAAGACGACGACGGTAGCGCAGCAGGTTGGAAAGCTGAATGAGAGAAGAAACGAAAAGCTGAGGAAGGGCTATCTAGTGGTGACCCAGGGGAGCTTTAACCGGGACTTGCTAGCACGGTTGATGCAAGGATGGCGGCGACCAGTGGTCTGGGCGATCTTGCAGTAGACACGGATTTTTGATGATGGGGTTGTCGGAACGGAAAAGAAGAAAAGGGGATGGATGGACGGATGGGCCAGCTGAAGACCCAGCAGAAATTGAATCGTGCAGTCAACAGAGAAACTCTCAAAGTAACTTTGTATTGTAGATGCAGCAATAAGTAGCTTTCGCAGTTGTGGCATGTATGGCATGTAGAGTTGCTCCTAACAGCCCAAAACATGACGTTTATTTGGGCGATCCACTCAACGCCCTTCCCAAGCGCGGAGCAAACGATCGCGACAGTTCCTCAGGCCGTGAGTTCTTTCTTGTTCACTCGGCAATTGTCGGTCTTTTATCTTTCTGTGGCAAGGATGGCGGTAGTGATGGAGGACTGCGCAGAATTGTGATTTGATTTTGAGTTGTTGGTTGGTGGTGAGCAGGCACTGAATGATGGATGGGTGTCTCGATTTCCGAACCGCACGCACATTCAGACAGACGAGAAACACCCACTACTAGGTTTTCCTTCACCACGCAGTTCTTTTCTGCGAGGCTGCTCGCCCCCCCCCTAAAACTACAGCTCCGCCTCCCCACCGATTTATTCACCTCACCTAACCTCCTCCATCCCCACACCACCATCGCGAGATTCATCTCAACCACCATCACCAAAAGTTACATCATCGCGATCATTCCCTTTTCTCCGTTACAGTTCATGAGAATAACCGCAGTACGCCCTCAACATAGCCGGCAATCTCTCGTACACTTCGCGCCCTCGAGAATTCCTTGATTTCGGTTGTGACCCCTCGCCGGCGCTGTAGTTTGGCCTTGACCATCCACCGCGGCTACTGCCTCTCTGCGCCGCTGCTGCTTGTTGTATAACCGTCGCTGGGGGACCCACTTGAAACGAGTATTTTAAAAGGGCAGCACCATGTCAGGCGGCCAGCATCACCAGCAATCCCCTAACATTTACCACCGTTCCTCCTTTTCACCAACCGACCGCCACGAACCTCAATATCGCAGCTCGAATCATCAGGTACACCCACAGTACCATCCCCCGGCCAACGGACATTCGAACCCTTTACCTCCTGTTGCACCATATAACACATCATCACGATCAGGATATTATGATCCAGTCGATCGTGGGGGAGACGTAAGCTCGGGCTGGCCTTACCCGGGCCGTGAAAGAACGTTGTCGATTCATTCTCAACCTGTACGTGAACCTTACGAGGCGTATCCCTTGCATAGGAGTTACATTTTACCTGACGACGTGAGGTGTTCGGTTGCTGTAGGCCAGAGATAGTCGTTACGGTTACGAAGGAGTACCAACTGTCGGAGGTGGATATCAGTCGCCGCTAGAACACCAGAACCCAAAAGCAGGCTATCCGTTACACTCGCCAACCTCGATTGTAGATCGTAGAAACTCTGGACCGTATCATCCTCCCGATCAGAGGTCGGTTGGTATGAATGCTCTGCAGACTGATTACAGAGCACAGCCTCTTGTGGAGCCGATTTCACCCAGCGCCGTAAGCTAGAACCTGACCTTTAATAAGACCGCCCGCCTTGTTGCTAACTGTCGCATAGATCACGCCAGCACGTCGAGGCGGAGCCATGTCAATATCAGCCCTACTCAGTACATCGGAAGAACCTGCCATTGTACATAACAATAATACTCCCTCGCACGTCCGAGTTTTACCCACAGCACAACGCCACCCAGCTTCAGAAATGCAGCCACTACGAAGCCCAGAATCGGCTCGACCAAACCCCAAGCATACCAGTAATTCTCGACCCGTGGCTCCAAACTACAACCACACATACGATGCAGATGCCACAGACAGCGACCACGAACCGGCCTACCAAGCTGCTGTAAAAAAAGCAGGCTTTCGAGATTTCAAGTACCATGACTCGATGAAACTCAAACCAAACTTGGATGAATCCGATAGTGATGGGGATAGCGATGAATTTATGACTGAGCGTATAGAGTACATGAAGAATATCCGGAAACGGCAAATGGATTTGGAAGAACAAGAGATGCAGAAACGAAAGGTAGAGTGCATTCACAATACTTTTATGCGGCGAAACTAAAGTTAACAACCATCAGCGCCGTTGTCTAGTTTCTCAGAACACTCTCTACAACTACCTCGACAGATACGGTAAAGCCGGCCGGGATAGAGCTCGTAAGAAGTTCTATGATGAGGCGATGGAGAAAGTTATGGCTAAGGAAGAGGAAGATGAGAAGGAGCGCAAGAAGGAGCAGCAACGGAAGCGTCGACGGGAGAAAGCAGAGGTCGAAAAGAAGATCAAGGCAGAGTTGGCAGCGAAGGCGGCTCAGGAGGCTGCGGTCATATCCCCTGTGGATCGTAGGATTCGAGATGAGCCCCCTCTCAAAATGCGGATTGCCGAGCGACCTCCCGTGTTTGAAGAAAGCATCATGGACCTCAGCATGGATGCGCCAGACTCAGACGTCAGTGGTGTTCCGTTCGAAGATGACAGCAACCGAAAGATACGAAAGAAACCTGGCCCTAAGAAGAAGATACGAGAACCCTTAAATGAGGAAATGGATATTGTCAGAGCACCCGAACCTGTCATCAAAGAGGAGTATGTTCCGCATGCGTCGAAGACATACAACCAGTTGTTCGACCAGATCTGGAAGGACATTGCACGGAAGGAGATTCCTAAACTGTATCGAGTTCAACAAAGCTCCCTTGCAACAAAACAATCGAACCTCAGGAAAACTGCTCAGCTCGCGTCAAAGGAAGCGCAGCGATGGAAACTTCGAACTACCAAGAACGTCAAAGATACACAAGCTCGTGCAAAGAGATGTATGCGCGAGATGTTGACCTTCTGGAAGCGAAACGAGCGCGAAGAACGGGATTTGCGCCGACGAGCAGAGAAGGAGGCTATCGAAAGAGCCAAAAAGGAGGAAGAGATGAGGGAAGCAAGAAGACAAGCCAGAAAATTGAATTTCTTGATTTCCCAGACGGAACTCTACTCCCACTTCATCGGACGCAAAATCAAGACGGACGACATCGAGAAGTCGACTGGTAGTGACGAAGTTACTGTGTCCGCGGATACAGTCCAGAAACCTGATCCTGCACAACCAATTCTTGGGGCTGGCGATGCCGTCGTTACAAACTTTGAGGATTTGGACTTTGACGATGACGAGGCGCTTCAGAGAGCGGCCGCAGTAAATGCACAACACGCAATCCAAGCTGCCAAAGAAAGGGCCCGAGCATTCAATCAACAAGAAGGTGATGAGGAGAAAGCTGCGAACATGGATCTTGATGAAGGCGAGATGAACTTCCAAAACCCTACGAGTTTGGGCGATGTCGAGATTCAGCAACCAAAGATGCTCAACTGTCAGCTCAAGGAGTACCAGTTGAAGGGCCTTAACTGGCTTTCCAATTTGTATGAGCAAGGTATCAATGGTATTCTGGCAGATGAGATGGGTCTCGGAAAGACAGTTCAGTCCATTTCTGTGATGGCTTACCTCGCGGAACATCACAATATCTGGGGACCGTTTTTGGTTATCGCTCCGGCATCAACTCTTCACAACTGGCAACAAGAAATAGCACGTTTCGTGCCGGATTTCAAGGCCATTCCTTACTGGGGGACCGCAAAAGATAGAAAGGTCTTGCGCAAGTTCTGGGATCGAAAATCCCTCACATACACCAAAGATTCGCCGTTCCATGTCCTCATTACCTCTTATCAACTAGTTGTTCAGGATACTCAGTACTTTCAACGCATGAAATGGCAATATATGATTCTCGATGAAGCACAAGCCATCAAGAGCTCCTCAAGCTCTAGATGGAAGGCCTTGCTCGGATTCCACTGCCGCAACAGGCTTTTGCTTACTGGTACTCCGATTCAAAATTCCATGCAAGGTTGGTGTCCCATTTAAAACTAGTAAAGGAGCATGCTAATGTGTTTCAGAACTTTGGGCTCTTCTGCATTTCATTATGCCAAGTTTGTTCGATTCTCATGATGAGTTCAGCGAATGGTTCTCGAAGGATATCGAAAGCCACGCTCAGAGCAATACCCAGCTCAACGAAGCCCAGCTACGCAGACTTCATATGATTTTGAAGCCTTTCATGTTGCGTCGTGTCAAAAAACACGTTCAGAAAGAACTTGGAGACAAGATTGAGAAGGACGTGTTTTGTGACCTTACGTACCGACAACGTGCGTTGTACAAGGGCCTCCGCGATAAGATCAGTTTTATGGACCTGATTGAGAGAGCGGCTACTGGTGGAGAGGACAACAACCAAACTTTGATGAATCTTGTCATGCAGTTCCGTAAAGTCTGCAATCATCCGGATCTGTTTGAGAGGGCAGATGTTCGTTCGCCACTGGCATTAACGGCATGGGCAGAAACCGCTTCATTCCTGCGCGAAGGAGCCATCATGCAGGTACCTTATACCGCCAGGAACCTCATCAGTTACAGTGTTCCTGCACTGGTGTTTCGGCACGGTGGACGATTGGATCTTCCAGGTTCGGGTTCGGATGCCGGTTCTAGGTACCATATCCTGAAAAATAGGATGAACATTTGGAAGCCGGACCACATCAAAAACTCAATCGATACGGAGAGCAGTGGTGCATTTGCATTCGTTCCTTACAGTGATGTCAGTCCCGGGGAGGTCTCAGCTTCATTTCATAAGCCCCTACTCGAGAAGTTTGAGTGTCTTCTCCAGAATGTCCATGGCCGCCTGCCCGTTGTTTACGATGACGAACAACCATGGTTGCCTTCACATGCAAGGTTTCTTGTGTCGGAGTTTGCTACGAAGACCCAAATCGCGACATCGACCGAGGAGGGACTTTTGGCGAAATTGTTGAATGTGTCTAAAAATGTTTGTACGGAGGAAAGACTAAACTGCATGGATCCTTTGGCATACCGCGCTGTTTCCGTGCCACCGATCAATCTAGTCTGTCTAAATCAGGGAGTTGTCTATGAACAGGAAAACCTCCTGTTTAACGAAAAGACCAGGCGGTTCCTTAACGGCCCCAACGCACTCGAAGATACATTCCTGCTGGACAACAAGGTTGAGCTCTCGCAGTACCCGTCTCCCAGTAGATGGCCTGGCCCATCATTGGAGCGCATGAGCGTCGGTCACATACAGGTTCCCTCGATGGGCCGGTTCGTCAGTGATTCCGGCAAGCTTGCTAAATTGGATCAACTCCTCACAGAGTTGAAGGCGAATGGACACCGCGTGCTTCTCTATTTCCAAATGACAAGAATGATGGATCTCTGTGAAGAATATCTCACCTACCGCCACCACAAATACCTGAGACTGGATGGATCATCTAAACTAGAGGATCGTCGAGACATGGTGGCTGCGTGGCAAACGAACCCGGAGCTTTTTGTGTTTATCCTCAGTACTCGTGCCGGAGGTCTGGGTATCAATCTTACAGCTGCAGACACTGTTATCTTTTACGACAGTGACTGGAACCCTACCATCGATAGTCAGGCTATGGATCGTGCTCATCGTCTTGGTCAAACTAAGCAAGTCCGTGTCTTCCGTCTCATCACCCGAGGCACTATCGAAGAGCGGATCCGTATGCGTGCCCAACAGAAGGAAGAAGTGCAACGTGTGGTCATTCAAGGCGGCGACCCCGGAGCTAAGAAGAACGTCGACTTTAAGGGCACTCGTGAGGTTGCCACCTGGCTGTTCGACGGCGAGGATGCAGAAGCTCTTGAAAATGCTCTGGCAGCCAAAGAAAAGGAAATCGAGGAACAAAAGTTAAGGGGCGGTAAAGGTAAAGGCAAGAAGAAGAAGGGTGCCGAAGCCTCTGGTGCCGCCGGTCCTGCCAAGGCCTTCAATATCGAGGACATGTGAGTTACCCCCAATTATATGCTATCACTAGTTAGTTATTTGCTGACTCCGACGCAGGTATCATGAAGGCGAAGGTCGCTTCGATGATTCAGGAAAGCCTAGCGAAGCAAGCACGCCAGTTCCGATTAGTGGCACCTCGAAGAAACGTGCAACAAAAAAGAGCAATAAGAAGAAGACAACCCAGGAGCGGTTGAACATGATCGACGGCAATATGGATGTCACCATGGGAGGAGTGTAATAAAAAACCATTGGGGCGGAGAGGTATACTTTGTTCATCATCTGGGTTTAATAATGTTTTCTAGAGGATGGACTCAGTCAAAAATTCGTTACGTTTTAGATTGTCTTGCATGCGTGTACTGTACTCTGAATTGTTTTCCGGGGGCGTTTTTTTTGCTTTTGCTGTTGCTATTAGGTGTTGTTTTCTGGGCCTCTCTGTAAATTAACATTCTTCTGGGTTCATCTGTTTTTTACTTGCTTTTCTTTGGGATTTGTTGCACTGTGCCTATGCTTAGGGGTTGTGCCATATACTTCATATTCGTAATGGTGAACCCATCTATCTTCTTTAGCTTCGTTGTACAGTTAAACTTTGACTTGTTATTTAGTGGGATGGAAAGACTCGATGTCGATGTCATGAACGGTGTTATGAGAATTGCTACTGTGGATGTCAAGGCACAACGGGTCCGAATGTAATTGATGAACGCCGGAGACAGAAAATACTACTGAATAGTTGAATAATATAATGAAACCCAGAACATCAAACTTTTGTATTCCAACCAAAGCCAAAGCCACCCTTTTCGCCGAGCTGAAAAAAAGCCCATTCATTATGTACAAGAAATCAGACTGGCAGTAAAAAAAGAAAATGAAAAAATTCATGGACGCGTGGGTAATGAAATACTAGAACGCCAACTCCTTCTGGGAAGGAAGAGCTTCCCGTTCTTCTTCGTACTCGATCTCGACTCTCGCTCCACCTGATGGAAATTTAGCATCACGTTTTCCCAGGAACGTAGGGAAAAACTCACGTTTCCTCGGCTTTGGCGCTGGTGCAGCAGGGCGTTTGCGTTTCTTGTCGTCCGTCTTAGGTGCATCAACCTCTTCATCAGAGCTCTCATCGTCAGAGCTGTCATCCTCGTCGTCATCATCCTCTTCAAAGTCACTAGCCCCACTCCCAAGCCAGTCCTCGATATCTTCAAGATCATTCTCTTCCTCTTCCTCCAACTCCTCATCACCAGAGACATACTCCACATCTTCATCCTCCTCCTCTTCCATCTCCTCCTCATCCTCCTCCTCATCATAATCCACATCCCTCTCCGCCTGTCCACCCCTCTCAAGTCCCCGCAAAACCTTCTTCCAAATATTCTCCTCAACATTCAACGGCTGCTCGCCATACGCGCCACTTCTCAAACGCTCAATAAGTTCCTTCTCAATCTGTCTCTCCACCTTTGCGGCAGCAAGAGCTTTCCGTTCCCTAGTTGACTCTCTCCGTTTCACCTTTGGCGCCAACTTCCCCACAAGTTTCTCCCCCATCCTTTCCTCCTCCCGCATCAACTTCCTACTCCTCAACGCCACCTGCGCTAACCGCGTCATCCGCTGTTTACACTTGTGGATCAGGTATTTTGGCCAGTAGATAAGTCTTTCGTCGATCTGTGCCAACGCTCGAGCGTAGTTCTCGGAGAGCTTGATACGTTCCCATAACTTTGAGGGCATGTGCGCCCGCTCGATCGTTTTCATGTAGAGATAGAGAATCCCGTTTTCGCTACGCACTGTGGCGTACCGTGAGTTTGCAAGCGGGCAGGATTGCCGGTTGCAGAGTCCTGTGACGTTGTATTCGTTGCGGCAGAAGGTTTGGCCTTTGGTTGTTCTGAGGGGAGTGTTAGGATGGGGTGGGAATTAGGGGGGGAGGGAGAGGTACTTGAGTTTGAAGGCGCAGAATTGCTGGTTTATTACCTGCCAGACTATCTCGTCGGATGCCATTGTGTGCGTGTGTTGTGTGGTTGTGGTGGTGGGAAAAGCTGTGTTGGAGGAGAAACTCGTGTTGTGGAAATAAAAATTCACCATTCTCACTCCCCAGTAACGACAGGGATATTGCTAGCGCGTTATCGCACCGCCACCATCACATGTGTGGCTGGTGGGATGAGTGAGCGGGCATGAAGCGTTGCTTAATTTCCGCGTCGCTCTCATTGGTTTTCTCGGTCCTCCTCGGCTGTTCTGCTAAGTAAGTTGATCCAGTTATTCCGAAACCCACCACCACCACGGATCTACTTACCTGTAACTCCCCCACCACCACCACAAAACCACGAAACATCTCGAATTCCACATCAACACACCGCAATGTCGCTCTTCCGTACAGGCCTCCGCTCCGCCTCCCTGGCCACAACCCCGCGATTCGTCGCCCCCCGCATCGCCTTCAGCACAACCCAGAAGCGCTCGATCCTACCCGCTGGACCTCGTACATCCCCCCTCCTCTCCCTCCCGCAGTAACTAACCCAAACCGCACCTACAGAAGTAATCGACGGCACCGGTACCTCCCTTCTCCCTCCCCTCCTTCTCCCCTCTAACACCAAAACACGCAGTCAACGACCCCGTCCCGGTTCCCCCTCCCAACCCCACACACGGCAGCTACCACTGGACCTTCGAGCGGCTGATCTGCGTGGCATTGGTACCATTGACGATCGCGCCGTTCGCAGCAGGGAGTTTACATCCCATTACCGATGCGGCGCTTGGTGCCGCGTTGGTGTTGCATTCACATCTCGGGTTTCAGTAACTCCCCTCCCCCCCCCAA
>MU122192.1:181558-226405 GCA_014904905.1 Wilcoxina mikolae CBS 423.85 | reverse complement strand
TGATTAGGAGGGAACTGAAGATGATGGGGGGAAAAAAACAGGGCGTGTATAGTTGATTACATTCCGAAAAGGAAGTATCCAAAGTCATCGAAGACGGCGAAGTGGGCGCTTAATGGTGCTACGGCGTTGGTGCTATATGGGTTGTATGAGTTTGAGACTAATGATGTGGGGATTACGGAGGGGGTTAAGAGGGTTTGGACTGCTTAGGTGATTGCTTGGGGAGTGGAGAAGGGTGTTTATTGTTTTGTGGCGCGGGGGTTATCAAAAATTTCATGCATGGGGTGGGTTAGTTCGATTGGAGTGTGGAGGGGAAACGAGAGGTGGCATTCCCTATTTTATTTCGACTTTGGTGGTGTCCCTGATACGCATAGGCTGGAGTTTTGAAAGTCCGTGGTTATTTGGGAGTGGTGGATAGGAACGGACAAATAGCATGAGTGGGTCTGGTCTGGGCTTGCACTCTCCGTATCTGCCACAAGCTGAGAGGGGAAAATCCAGGTCTTTGAGCTTGACCGCCAAATTCACCCGCACATATAAATTATCTAGCAATGATCAGGGGATTCCATTTCAACTCCTTCTATCCAAGTTGCAGATCGCCCCAAAGCTCTATCCACCTATCTTACATCCCCACCTCATCATTCCTCCTCCGCAGCCTCTCTATCCCTCTCCCTCTTCCACATCTGCCACTCCCCATCCCCCTCCCTCTCCTTCATCTCCTTCCACTTTTTATACCTATACTCATCACTCCCTTCCCTCTGATGTTCCCTCCACATCCTCATCAACTCAAACCCAACCTCAACCGCAATCAACACAATAATCATCCACTCCAGTCCCAAACTATGTCTCTCACTCAACCTCTCCCTCAACACCTCCACAATCCCAGAAGCATAATCAAGCTTCTCATTCAACTGTCTGATGCGTACATGAACATCCAACGCCCTTCCAACAGCATCATAATACCCCTCTAACCCAAGCTCATGTCGCGAATCCCAAAATAAATCCGGTAACGAATCCGTCAGTTCCGAATACAAATTCAACTGAGCACGGAACTGCAGTAGCTCCCCGGTTTTGCAGAGGATAAAGGAACGGGTAAAAGGAAGTCTTGACCCGCGGGAAAGAAGGGTGGGGATATCAGATGTCGTAGCTAGGTATTTATCTAACAAACTCTCAAGAACCGCCAACTTTGTAGACCGAGCGAGACCCGACGAGAACGCGATTTTGGCTAGAGTGATGTTGAGGGATGTATCCTGATCCACCTCCGCTACTGGGGGGCTGCCAGTGCCCGTGAGGACATAATTCTCGCTCGGTGCAGTTCCAAGGATAATGATATCCCCTCCTACCCTTGACTTCCTCACCCGCGCGTCTTCAGTATATTCCAGGTCTTCAGTTTCTACGTCCTGAGTGAACGCGGTTTCTGCGGCAGGGGTGATAAGTTTTGCGAGGGAGGAGATGGTGGAGGAAGGGAGGGACCAGGAAACGATGTTTCCGGATGGGAAGATGAAGATGTCACCCGAGGCATCGGGGGAGAGAGGGAGTTGGAGATGGATTACTTGGTCTGTTAGACCTGTGTTTGTTGGGTCTAGGGTGTAGCCTGCGTTGCGGAGGAGTGTTGCTGCGTGTTGGACGTTGTATTTTTCGGCTGTGCAGTAGGCGGTACAGCGCTGGTGGGTGTTAGTGAGGAGGAGGGGGAGAGGCGGAGGGTTTACTTTTGTTTGGGATGTCCCCTCCGGGGTGGATAGTCTGCGCTCTGAAACTACTGCTGCGCGCCGGAGAGAACTCTTGGTGGTGGTTGAGCGCGCTGCTTTCTTCTTTTCGAATTGCTGCTGGGTTGACTGTTAGAGAGATTGGTTAGGAAAGATTGTAACTCGTAGGATCGGGGAAGGTAACTTCATCTTGTGGTTGTGGTTGCGGATGCGACGATGGTGTTGATGCTGTAGGAGCTTTCGGACGAGCTACGATTGCGGTGGTTGAAAACCGCCCCAGAGGAGGAGGAGGAGGAGGAGGAGGGGAACATTGTTTTAGACAAATGAGAGGTCGGTGAGTAGAGAGACGAAGGGCAGTGCCGGATGGAAGACTTCGTAGTAGCAGTCGTGGAGAGTTCATTTTCAGTTCGGTGCCCGTTGCACAGTTCGTATATTAAATTTCCGCATTAACTCAGAAAGGCAGAAGTGACGTATGTGAATCACCGAGTAGCTCACAACTCATCATTCGGAGGTAAAGGGCGGCAAGATCTGGGATTATGTGAATGATAATAATAATAATAATAATGCGTACAGCCTTCGCAAGCTCTTCTAGTCTTTTCATGGCTAAAGTAAATATACAGACAAATTGTTGCCCAGGAAGATCCACCGACAAAAATGCCATAACCGCACAAAGAAACCCCAGATATGAAAACCGCTAAAAGATACAATCCATATCGCCCGTTAAGAATAATGCGCCATGAAATGGTGTGCCCCCCAAAACCTAGTACCATCCTTCAATTTGAGGAAACATCCTGCCGATTAGTCTTCAGACTGCAAAGCCAGGACAACAATCGGCGCAACACTGATGTCTCCATCGAACACCAAAAGATTCTGGATTGGTTGCTCCATCTTGCCTAACGTATTAATTGCATCTTGTGCAAGGAGGCCGCCGAGGACTGCTGCAACAGGCGATAACTCTGCCGTAGCGTTTTCCACAAATTGTCTGATTAAACATTAGTTAGTACAGGCCAGCTTAGAGCGGAGATGGGAATCGGATGCAGACCTGATGAATTCGGCCTTGACAAGCTCCTCCGGGAGAGCGAGTTCTTTATCCACCTCCGTCATAATCTTAGTAAACTCGGCAAAATCCTCTCTGGTCGACTCCGGCAAGCGCCCAAGCTTCTGTTGAAACTTCCATAACGCTTTAATGCCTGGAAGGACCGATGGAACCATCTTGCGTTTTCTCGGCCGCCACTTGTTATCAACTTCGGAACGGATAGCTTCAGACAGAGGGCAGTAAATCTCCTGTTTCGTGACAAACTCCCAAATCGTATCGCCTTCCTTCTTTTCTGTTGTGGAAATAACGCTACGGGTGCGCGTTTCTCTCCCGATTTGGGTCTTGACGTTGGATCTTATACGCTTTATGACGAACGAATGCGAGATAAGATCGGCAAAGATGAATCCATAAAGCCCGTATGTAGCTCCGGCGTAGAAGCCAATATTCCACTTGCGGGTAGCATCATTTATAAGAAGCTGCCACGGATTAGTGAAGCTCCACCGCGTGATTTCAACCTACTAACCATACTATCCAGGTCCATATCTGTAGCTATGACGATATCAAAGTTCTTGAAGAACTCTACTGGTTTATCCTGGATCCTCTCAGTATCGGCGTGGACGAGAACGCGGGGGTTTAGTCGTTGTATAGCTGGAACTGCGGCTTTGGCTCTCTGCAAGTGTTTATCACCGTAAGCCCATGAAACGAAAGACGCCCGCAACGAGATGCGCGTAACGGACATTTATACCAACGTGTTCCTCCGAAATGAAGAATTGCGCGCCCAAGTCATCCTCCTCCACAACGTCTGGATCAAGGATAGTCAACGATCCTATACCAGCGAGAACGAGATTTTTTGCGACTTCGTTGGCAAGGGCACGCATGTTGATGATGAGGATGTTTGCATTGCGCATCCTGGTGGATGGTCAGTTTAGGGAGTTTCAGGAGCAGGGTTAATGGTTAAAACCGTGCTTGTGCCTCCATTCCCCATAGTCGGATCTGTCTGTCATAGAGAGCAACCTCGTCTGGGAATGTTTTGTCAGAATACTATTCCAGTAGCGAACGTGTAAAGAAAGGGTTTGCTGACCTGCAGAAATGGCTTGTGAAGTAGCCATCGCAGTGGCAGTTGCGCCAGCTGGATCGTCGGAACCCGGCATGGGAACCTGTTCGACTTGTTGGTTGGAGGTTGCCATGGTTGATGATGACGGGAGTAGGTGTTGGGGAAGGCTGAAGGAAGTTGAAGAGCAGCGGGATAGCTACGCGCCAAGCCATTACCCCAAACCAAACTCCACAAGATCGAGCGGTCGCTTATCGCGATCGCAAAGTGACATCTTCTGCAAGCTGCATCTGGACGAGATGCCAAACATCGGACGTCAAGAAAGCGACAATCAACCTTGAAATGGACCTTCTCGAACGCGACACGCTCGGAACTTGACCGCGAAAGGCAGAATCTACTCAGCCCTACAATAGAGCCCTAACCTTTAGACAACACCGGCCATAGTACAACTGTACAAATATCTCACCCAAGAAGCCCGGATCCCTCGATACGTCGCTCGATGCCATTTCTAGCCACTCTTCCTCGGTTTGCATCCTGCCCCGACTTGTGAAGGGAAGCACCACGGCAAACCTACGTTCCGCTTTTGAAAAATACCTGAAGCCTGCCATTCCTTCGTCCTGCTAGAGGGAACAGAGACGTCAAAATCGGAGGATATCAGCTCCAACTCGAACTCAATTCTTCTATACAACCATCAATGCACATTGACATTTGACTGGAGCAGGATGCCGTTCTGATGTATCTCTCTGACTAAGAGTGTTCAGTTTGACCTGGATTCTCCTCACCTATGCTTTGACGAGCCTTCATTTTAGTGGCATTGCCAATGTGGAGGTGCACAGAGAAGTCTTGTGGGAGTTTCTCGGGGTGTGGAGAGGTACAGCTGGACAGATCTGAAGCCTTGAAGAGGTCACAGCGATCTACAAGAAGTGTATCTTGCCTGAGGATCTTTGGGAACACAGACCCACTACCGGACACTTGGCGAGATTACGCCCTAAGCCTCGGAACCGCATGCGCCAGTTGCACACAAGGCGAGATGCCGGCGAGATTCGTGCCGTGCGAGGGGGGGGGGGAATCAGAGCACTTGGGTGCCTGCTCGTGTTTACCTTAGGGCAATACTACAGGAGCCACAGTAACATCACCAAGGCGAAGGAGGATGCATTCGGGGATAAGGGGCTGTGAGATATCGTTGAAGAGGCAGAAGGCTGGTATGAAATGCCTACAGACACGAATGTGCTGTTCGACTAAGGGGGTGCGTGGGATATGAAAATGAGCATGAAGGAGAAGCGTAAAGAGGCGAAGATGGAGGTGCCTAAGAAGAAAGTCAATGAGGAGGAGGAAGAGGAGGAAACTCTACCACCGAACCCCTCCAGACAGTTAATGTCAGCATTCTCTCGTGGCCTCGCCGATGTTGTCTGTGGCGGGCTGGCGCTATGTCGGCGGAAAATATTTGTACATAGGCGAAGGCTGGTTCTGGTCCTTGGTTTGGTGAAGCTGTGACATGTTTCAACTCAGTACAATGTATTTTCAACATCTTTCCTCTCAGGTACATCATTGCTTTGTGCGAAGTGCATATGTAGGAACCCGCCAAGTCTGACTGTACCCGCAACTCGGAGATGTCACCGCCAATCAAACTTCTCAAAACCGAGCTGTCGTTTATCGCGATCGTCAAAATGACGTCTTCCAGTTCAAAAAATCCCCAGCAAAAGCAGACTTCCGTCGAGGGGTTTGAACGCTGCGTCTTGAACAAATCAACCGTGAAAATATCTCGACCCCATTCAGTCGAGCGGAAGTGCAGGAACTGCTGTTTCTGATTGAGTGAATCGGACTGGCGGCCAATCAACGCCAACGCACGCACAATAGGGTTTGAACGTTGAATGCAGTGTACGGGATGTCAAACGGCAAACGTCAATTGAAGGAACCTTGGAATGGAGCTTCTTGAGACATTGGATGCAAAACGCTCACAAAGGATGGCACATGATCCATCACGAAGCATTGAATGCATGAATAAGCCAGACGAGATTTAGTCTCTTCCTGCTCGCCGTTTTGCAGCCTCGCCGCTCATCCTCGAATCAAACTGTCGCTGTCGCTGTCCTCCACCTGTGAATGTCCAAACGCATTACAGTACTTGGTGCCCAGCTACCGAAGTATCATTTCGCATTCGTCCCAACCTTTAGTTAGGGCTGTTTTGTTACACTACTGTTTAAAGCAGAGAGCTACTCTACCTCATAGCGGTCCGACCAGCGCTATCCTTGATTAGAGCCCCACGCCGAGATCATTATTCCTCAGAGCTCTACATACAACCATGGTACGTTGCCATCGTGATACTGTCCTCGAATATCACTGTCAGTGGGACAGACAGTGCTGACCTGTAACAGAGTAACTTGCAACCGCCCGATTACGAGCCCATGCTCTCTGACGTCCGAGCCAGCATCTCCGGCTCCACGGGAAGTCTCTCCTCGGCACTCAGTCGACGCAATGCAACACGTTTAACTCGCCGCAATGACGCCCAACGTTGGGAACAAACGCGGAATAGGATCAGACGATTGCAGAATCCTATGCGCGCTATCCCTAATCCTGGTTTAAGCTCTCCCCCGGTGCCAAGATCACCAGAGGAACCCTCCAGCAAACGTCGCCGGACAGAAAGAAGTGGTCAGGTTGAGATGGAGCAGCTGCACATGGAATTGAGGTACTGCGATGGTGGGAGGCACGAAGGCCACAGCCACGCCCGTGACTATAGCCCAGAATGTGCTCTACGAGATGATTCCAGTGGTGCGTAGGAGCTACTCAACGTGGAGGGACACCCCAGCTGACGATGGCCAAGTATACTGCACGAAGAACATGCGTTGCAATATGATATTGAGACATGTTGATGGGGATTGCTTCTCTATTCAGAAACTCGTCATTCGTGCTCCCCCAAGGGGATACACTTCTCCGTATGTGGTCGATATTCTTTGCTGCCACCCGTAAGGGAAATTAGCTTCTGATGTTCGAGGCAGTGTTTGTGCGGGGATGATCTTCATCACAATGGACGAAACCGATCTGTTGAGTCGAACAAACTACACAGTGCATTACGAAATGGACGACTGCGACGACAGCTGTGACGACGAGTCATACGATCTCAGGTTTTTGGAATCTGATTCCGGTGATCCAAACGATACGGATTCAGAGATACGGCCTTTTCCTTCTACATTGCGCAATCCTCGCAATCCTAACGCTGTGCCACGAGGGGGCAGCGGTGCCCCTTCGTCGTCACCGTTGTGGACAAATGTGGAGGATCAAATCAATCAGTCTCGACCTCCTCCTGCAGAACTTCTACAACCACACGCAACATTCAGCCACAAAGATAGAACGCCGAACTATGTGATTAACTTTGAACCAGCAATGTATGGCCGCTATCCACTATCCCTCTTCTTTCACAGTGTACTAAGACACCAATACAGTTCCGGGAGATATATTCTCGCCAAGTTCTTTGCCACTCCCGCACAGAAGAATATCGACATAGGTTTGTCATCCTCAGTCTACAAACGCCGTAAGCTTATTGACAATCCGATTCAGAATTTATTGGTGCGTACGGTTGGGTTGGAAGACGCTTCTTCCCGGCAATTACCATGCGGTAAAGTGAAGGCCGAAAATTTGCGATATTGCCTCTTTTTAATTGTTTTCTGGCATTGATGATGTAACGTTTACCTGTGGACTGCTGCTATTTGAGGCGTTTGGTGTTGGGGTTGATGGAGGATGCTCTCTCTCTTGTTACTGCATGGTTTGGTTGGGGATTTCTGTCGGATACTCTGGAAACGATTGTTTTGATATTTCGTCGTTACCAAAATGAATTATGGAGTTTTTGTTTTACGATAGTTGAGAATTCCCCGCCCCTAGTATCTCGTGATAGCATGAGGTCCGCATGATCTGGGATGACCAAGTTGCATGGAAATATGTTATGGGACTGCTCCTCTGGTCTTGGAGATCTAGAGTCCTTCTGGATTTTTGGATTTTATAATTGCTACGATCCTAAGTATACCCAAAACATTCCACTAGCATCAGGCGATGTCACTCGGAGTCACTTGTAGGAAAGTTTGATGATTGGAAAGATGGGAAACCGATTCCATTCCAACGATGTGTCCTCCACCGGCTTGCGTTTGATGATTTTCACTTCATCCGGTATGCCGGTTTAACTCTACATCCTTCTAAACCCGGAATCAAATTCGTTATCAAATGGGGTATTTTAGGGTCTGACCCAGTTCGTTCAGGAAAACCTAATACGACTTCTGTCTGTAACTGGGCTTCGTCCGTCCACTCAACTCATGATCAAGCTCACCAGGGCATTTCAAGCTCACCAGGGCATTTCAAGCTCACCAGAGCATTCATCGAATATATACTAAGTACCTAGGTACCTATTTCGCCGACGAACGTTCACTTTATAAACTGAAGCTGACTTTCTTTTCTTTTCTGTTCAGACAAAACCTGAAAGATCGCACTCGCTACAACGAGCTTTGGCGCCCTTATTTGGCTAATGTCCACAAGACAATCGGTGTACAACGTCAGTGGAAAATCGCTGATGTGGAACTCTTCATGAGGGAGTGAATGAAGCGACCCCATACGGGCAGTCGTCACATAACCGTCCGTCCGCTCAACTCAAGCTCACCAGAGTATTCACTGAATACCTATTTCGCCGACGAATGTTCACTTTATAAACTCGCAAGTCCGACTTTCGTTTCTTCTCTTCCCTTCGACAAAACTACTTCCCACTCACCTAGCTCGAGGAGTGAATGAATGAAGCGACGCTATATGGGCAGCCGTCACAGTCCACTTATAACGATAGCCCGGCGAAGTCGGACTCTGAGAAGAGCTACCATGACAGCAGTCTAACATCGAAGCCCCGAATCTATGATGTCGAAGTGCTTATAGAATTAGTTCATGTCATCAGACAAGAGCGTAGTCTTCAGTGGGTCGGAGAGTGGGTCATTGTATAAAGTATGTCAAGTTCTTGCTTCGTGTTGGACTGAACTGACTAATTGTTGAGATGTAGATGGCGAGTCCATATCTGATCCGTATTCTTTTTGGTGGTCGAAGTTATTAACAATCTTCAATGAACTTCTTGTCCACTTCCAACCGGTACAGGCTCTCTGAATGAGCCTGCAATCTGAATTAAGAATTGGCAATCCACTTGCTACAACCCAACATCTACCCTCACCATCCCACAGTTTGTGTGTGCTCATTCCTTCCCCTTCCCACTATTCTTCTTGCTTCTTCTCTCGTTTTCTTGTTCAAACAAACGATCCGTAGCCCGCACTCTCTTCAAACTTAAAACTACCTGAAGTACGTTCATCCTATTCCCTTGCTATCACATTGTGATCCATATTAACTTCTCCAGAATACCCATTTCTCCCACCGTCCTACCCACAAGATGCGAACTCGTTCGCACCTTCAAGGGTTGGCTGGGTAAGGTCAAGGATCATGACAGTATGAAGGGTCGAAAATCTGGCTATATGCATTAAACGCATTGGAAGGTGTTGTACCAGATTTGGTAAGGGATTGGAGAGCGGAACTGTTCGACACTGGGTTTCATCTCCAAGGAGCATCGTTATTCGTTGCTTGCGAGTACATTCTCAAAGCCTATGGGGCAGCAGCACATACATTCCCGTCTCCCGATCAATCCTGGCTCATCGGTCTCCCGTATACCGACCACTCGTCACGAAGCCTTCGACAGCTTTACGGATATCCTGACAACCTTTGTATCAAGAGCATCGCTCCCTTCCCCAGCCAGCCGCTGTTTGCTTCGAAAAAACATGTATATCAACGAGAATAACCTGGGTGAGGAGCATGTTCAGAGATATAGCTGGAGCCGGAGAAGTTTGGGGAGAGGCTGCGGATGGATATAGAGAAGCTGGTTTGCGTGGGGTCTTAGGACTGATGACTTTGTTTCGTGGGGTATTTCTTAGGACTAGTGTTAGGCACGGGACGAGATGTCCCGGGAGCTCGTCCCGGGACTTGAGCCCTGGACTCACGAGACCCTGATGATGACGGGACGAGATATCCCGGGTCTGTTTTTCTGGGAGTCCCGGGACAGCTCGGGACTTGTGAGTGACAATCAATGACCGGATTTCTGACAGCCCAGCGGGTAGGAGGTTATTAGTTGCAGCGATTCTGGTTACGGTGCTGCCTCTATCAACCACTTTACATGGGCTCCAAATTCATTTTGCAAGGACAACTCCGCACAATACCACAGGCACTTCTCCAGATGCGGAGACTATCAGTATCCGGCACTGTTTAAGCACATTTTGCACCGCAGAATCCTGGGAAGCTGATGAATTTATATAGACGAGACGTCCCGGGATTACCGGTGGGACTACACTCCAAGCCCGGGACGACGAGACCAAAACCATGGCGGGACGAGATGTCCCGGGCTCATGTGAAATCTCGTCCCGTCCCCGTCCCGTGCCTAACACTACTTAGGACTACGTTCGCATTTGAGGTGTTTGTTAGCACTGGTGACTTTGCCCTTTGGGTTTAGAGAATGACTATGTACATAGTTGTGGAGAAGCTTGCTTCGAAGTAATTGTGTGTATTATACATTCTAGTTAACCATTTCCGTGCTTCGTCAACCAAAACCAAGTGGTTGATGTTCGTTTGGGCAGTCAGAAGTGATGGAATTGGATTGTCATTTAAAAGTGACTGTCCGGAGACATGGTGATTGAAATCCGAGCTTCCCGAGTGACTTATTGTGAACCTTGACGTTTACTAACTTTCAACCCACTCACTCAATACGGATAGAATTTACAGCCAGAGCTCGGTGAGGCATGGCGGGAGTGTGTTGAATCTGTTCGTAATATCTATGCGGAGATGCATCTGTACCAACGTCTATGAAACGAGACAGTGCTCGCTCGCACTTTGAGTGGTGTACTCGAGTTGTATGGGTTTTTCAATTCCTACAATTCCTTATTCTAAGACACAATACTTGTATGGAAGCCCGGTCTATACCATCTAACCCCTGAGATCAATGGGTTCATAAACCGTCACTCCACAGTTATACCATCCATATCTATGAGAAACTATCCCAAAACTATCCCTCTATTTCTACACCCTTCATCTAATCCTATCTAACAACACCACATACCATCTACTCCTCCAAAGCCTCCACAAAAATCCTCCTACAAGGAACTCTACTCCCCAACCTAGCACACAACAAAAACGCGCCACTAAGCTTCCTATGCAAACTATAAGTCTCCTCCGGCGGCGGTGCAAGCCTCTCCCGAATCATCAACGGTATCTGAGTCTTAACCCTCTCCGTCACCGTCTGATCGCTAAAATCATAAATCTCCGGTGCATCAACAGAGAATGGCTCTGCGAGAGTAAGGATCGAGGTGATATGTGCTTTTGTCATCGCCTCGGACTCTAGACCGGTTAGGTACCCGAGTTTAATGGAATATTCGCGACATGCGTTGAGGTCGTTTGTTGCTGCGGCTTTGAGGACGGAGGTGTACAGGGATATGAAGGAGTCTGGGAATTCGCGGGAGGCGCCGAAGTCGAGGAGTTCGATCTACTTGGGTTAGTAGTTTGTTAATGGGAGAGAGGGAGGGGAAGGGGGGGGAACCTTCTTGTCAGCTGCGTTCCAGAGGAAGTTGGTCCAGTTTGGATCCGTCTGCATGAACTTGTACTGTGCAACCTCGCGGAAACATAGACCTAGAATCTGGGTTCCAATAAAATCCCTCTCCTCTTGCGTCAGGTTCTTCATCGTCTTTGTTACCGCGATTCCTTTCATCATTTTCATGGTCAACACTTGAGGCCCACACGCTTCGTCAAAGATCTTTGGAACACGGAATACATCCTTCTCATTCTCTAGGATCCTTGCGAATCGTTTTGCGCACTCGGCTTCACGGACATAGTCACATTCCCAACCCAGCTCTGTGCGGGCGTTTGCTATCGTCTTGTCGAGATATAGGCCTTTGGGGAGAAGTCGTGAGGCAGTTAGGAGGACTGCCAAGTTGTTTAGATCAGAAGATATTGATGCCGCAACACCCGGATACTGAATCTTTACCGCAACCGGTACTCCATTCGAGGCAAATTTTGCGGAATGGACTTGACCAATAGAAGCAGCCGCCATGGGAACCTCCGAGAACTCTGAAAACAGGTCACGCCAATCGGGGCCCAGGTTGGCCGCAAGGACTTTATCCCGTTGAGAAGCTGGCATGTAATCTGCGCTGTCCTGCACACGAGTGAGAACCTCCTGGAATGGCGCGGGGAGGAATTTGTCTATCAAGGTCAGAGAGGTGCAGTTATGAGGTTCAAAGGCTTAGGTATACCTTGAAAACTCATCATCTGCCCCAGCTTCAAGGCTGCTCCTCGCATTCGACTGAGTTTCTTCACGAGACGCTCCACGTTTGCTTCGCTGAACATAACGCTTGTTGCAGTGTCGCCGGCACCCCCAGCTACACGTCTCACTGACTCACTGGCAGCACCCCATGCCATCCCCGCCGCAAGACCGCCGTAATGGAAAAGCCGTCCTACGCGTGATGAAGGTACACGAGAGGCGGTCATTTCATAGGAGGAGGAGGTCTTCTCCGGTTGCTGGAAAGAGGAGAGGACTAAGTCAGCCGAACGATCAGCATTTACTGGAGTGTTGAGTATGTTTCTTCGGAATGCATACCTTAACATCAAGTATTTTTTGCGCATCTTGTGATATATCCGCGGCAAACGCTTCTGTCTCTTTCTGGTCTACTTTCAACTCCTCGAGGAGATGCTCAGCTTCTTTCACAACGGCTTGAGCTATCTCCTCCGCCTCTGTCTTCGGTGGTGATTTCGTCTTGACAACATCTTCCTTTACGGGTTCATCTACCACGCCCTGCGGCGTATTTTTTTGTTTCCGCTCCTCCCCCTTCAACACCTTTATCCTCCCAACAAACAACCCCCTCGCTCTCCGTGACTGAAACACTTGCGCCCCCAAATCTTCAAGATTCTCTTCCACCTCCGACACTTCAGCAGCACCTCGACTAAACTCCATCGCATTGATCCCCCCCGCAGAGCGTGGCTGCCCCCCCTCAGTATCACGTGGAATCTTCGCCCTGGGCAGATTCGACATCACCGACGAAGTGCCCCCATGCTTAAGATAGAACACATCATCGTTAATACCCTCCGTCAAATTCTCCGCCTTGATATCGCCTTGTCCCACCACATCCCGATGGGTTTCCGGCATTGACGGGGGGTCTGCGGTTTCTGATGGTATGGTGGTTTCATACTGGTGTTGTAGTCGCTTTGCAGCTTCTGGCGGTGGTGTACGCGACTTCAAGGCTTCATCTTGTGTCTGTCTTGTGTCTGTCTTATTCTGGTGTCTTGTAATATCATCGTTCGGCTTCGGCTTCGAGGTCGCCGAGTTCGCCGTAGAGGGAGTGTAGTGGTGATCCTGTTCGACACCTTCTTTTTTGGGCTGTGAGGGTGTGTCTTTGACGGGTGGTTGAGGTCTGTATTTCAATGTCTTCCCGATGCTCGTTGTAGCGGCGTATACATTCAGCTGGTGGGAGCGGATGAGGAGATGCTTCCGGGCGATGGAGGATGAGGCATTGGCAATGGCGAAGAGGTCAATTAGGCGCCGCGATGCCATCTGGAACCGTTGCGCGTTATGTAGAGGTTATAGGAAGCTGAGGTCATGCAGCGGTGGACTTCGGAAGTGATGTCGTCACTGGCTTAGATACTCGAGGAAGTCTTGGCGCCATTAATTGAGGATAGTACACATGTGGGGTCGTACACCACTACCTATATTTACCACCCTCATCATTCAAACTGACCTCATCAACGCAACTCCCACTTCCACTACAACTAAGTACAACATCGATCACAACGCATACGCTCTACTCTCTAGGGTTCACTCGGCCTTATATCTTGTATGTGATTTTTTTTTGCTAATAGTGGACTAGATGCCTGACATCGGAGCACCCAGAGGCGGCGCATAGCATCCCCTGCGCGATGAACCTCTACCCGTCCGTTTTCCCTCCAGAATCCTCAAATACCCTCGTGAATGGTGCCTCAACGACGGTCTTCCGGTGCCTGCAAATCCTATTATTCCTCCCGGTGACATCATTGAAATGGATTTCCGTCTTAGTTGGTTCACCTATATCTCTCAGGGTGTGCTCGCCAATCTTATATACAACTCACCATCGTTGGTACCGGTAACATATTCTGCAATGGACGCTCTGTGTGCTTTCCTAATTTCGTCCGTTTTGCTGAATACGGCTCCAATAAGGATCCCGGGATGCAAGAAGCTGCCTTGGAGATGATCAAACAAGCCGCCGAGAAGAATTGTTTTAGCCTGGGAGATATAAGGCGCTGTTCTATGTCGCTTCGCTGAACGGCGAGCAGAACATGGTCATGGGAGATGAAAAGTATGAGATGGAACTCGTACAAAGCCCCAGGTGACGGCTGGAGATTGGATATCTTCGGTGGGTGCCAGCTTTTGAGTGGGGAGGGGACTTGAGACAATTCGAGCCGATTCTGGAGAAGGCACTGGATTACTACGAGAAGGTTGTGGTTCCAGAATGGTTTGCTGAATTCCAGGATTAGTGACCTGACGTTTGTGTCATCTGCTTATTACTTGGCGTTCGGCCCACGGAGTGTCATGTACTGTGTTTTTTTGTGCTCACCTGCGCTGACTAGATCGAGCCGCCTTTTTGGTTCGAGAGAATTTGAACTCAAACAAGTTGCCAAAGCACTGGAAGACTTCCCGTCGTCTATAGAAACTGACAGGAACACCATTGCCACCTCGAAAAATCATTTTTCTAAAGAATCCGAATAGAACGTTTGGATGGACAGGTGGTCCCCCCCCCCCCCCCCAATTGAATAGGTGGGATTGGGTTTCTATTCGGGGGTCTATTCGGGGTTAATAGAACCACGGTAAGTCCTCCACTCCAAGGAAAGGTACCGAGAGTCCGCTCTAAACCATCTGCTTCCTATTTTGAACTCAGTCCTGTGTGGCTTTCGTGTTAATTGTCTTCTAGCTATACAAATTCCCGCACTTCAGTTGAGAAATTTGTCGAGTACCTGCAATTGAGAGCGGAGACCTTGCTCGCAAAGCCGAGGAGGTGAATACAAGACTTATACTCTCCCACCTTGGTGATTTGGGCAACATCTGGTGTACAGGAAGGCAAGTGCCCTGGGGAAGACAAACAATGGTGTCCAGAATCCTTCTTGCCGCAGGTCGTCACTGAACCGGCGTCCGCTAGGCCAGTGACACCTGCAGCGATGCCAGCTGCGCCGGCGGAAGCCACCCAAACAGCAACACTCGTCCGACTCACAACTGTAGCAGAACGAGCCGCAGCCGCGCTGCAGGCGTTTGAACGGCAGCAGTCGGATACGGTACAACGGCTGGAGCGAATCGAAGCCCAGTAAAAAAGATGCACGACGATAACATCCGAACGATAATCGCCGAAACTGGGGCGATGAGTAATTCAGTCAATGAAATTGCACAGTCAATCAAGCGATTGGTTCGAACCGAATAAGAAGCCAAGGAGGCTGAAGCGAACTTGGCTACGGCCCAAAAGAACCGTGTCGAGTTGCATATCGACAATATAAAACGATCGCTGGAGTGGGATGCCCAGCAGCCCGTAAGAGAGTTAGGGGGGAGAAGCATCGGTTGGAAGAGACAGTCCGAGCTTTGAGGGAGGAGAATAGAGCGTTGAAGGAGGAGCAGGAGCAGCACACGTCGAAACGACCCCGAGTGGAGCAAGGGGGGAGGTGCCAGTGGTGGAGAAAGGGTGACATACAGTGGGCGTGGTGGGCGTGGTGCACGTGCCATTGAGCGTATGCCCTGGGAGTCACAGGAACAAGTTTAGATGGGTAAATTTCCTAAGGACATCCTTTGTTCTTGAGCTTCATCTTGGGGCGTAGGTGAAGCTCATTTATGGACATCGGTATGGAGGGGCGGTCGGCGGAGCGTGGTCAGCTACAGCCGCTGTGCGACGAACGGATCCAAAATCCTGCACTGCTAATGAATAGGAAGTGGGGTTAAGCGGCACCAGGCTGGCGGACGACATGATGGCCACCGTTCCACAACCGTTTCCATGAGGAGGTCTGCCAACTCTGTAAAGATGTTGCGGGCCAATATGAGATCCCGCTCAACACCCAGGAGATCTTCCTAATTTTAGAATTTATGCGGAAGAGACATTCCACTTCCCACGCCAACATCACCATAAGAGACGGCGCGTTTGCTGGATGTGGATAGTCAGAAGCACCTGCAGCGCCAAATTGAGCAGAGCATTTTGAGGAATGGTACCATTCCTCGGGCAACCACGAGGACACGAGGGAGGAGCAGCAGGAACGGATGGTGAAGCAAGGCAAGAGGAGATATAGGGGATGTCGATACTTGGGAGGCGTTGTTGCAAACTATGCCGAGGAGGGGAGGGGAGGGGAGGCGGAAAGAGAGGAAGGGGATGATCAGGGCTGGGGTGATTTTGGCGGTTGCGGCGGTTGCGGCGTGGTTGGTTTTGTAATGGGACGTCCATCTTTGAGCCAAGTTCGAAGGAAATGTCCATGGTGATAGCGAAGACACTACGACCCGCGGAGCCAGATAGACAGCAGTTATGCAGACTCCTTAGACTACAAGATGACCTGTAGGCCTCGCGGGTCTTACTTTGTACGTGTGAATATGCGAGTCCAGCGTAACCTCTATATCCACAGTTCACCCCTTTTTCACCAGGTATGGTGCCTCTCGTCTTATACATACTACAACTCCGAGTTCCCCGATTTCCTCTAGCTCGGCTCGACGCATAGAACAACAAGGCGACGATAAAGACGTGGTGAATGAACAGAAGCTACCTACGCAAGTTCCAGTGCTCACTAGCCAGACCTACTCAGAGCACCGCATGTCCTCAAGAGGAGAACATCGGTCGCACCTATCTCGAAACGTCTCGTACTAAAGTTTATATACAGAATTTCTTATGACTGTCCCTCAACAACCATATATAAGTCAGCCGCAGTAGTGGTATCTTCGGAACCAATAGAGCAGCGAGTGCAGATTTCGTGAAAGAACCGAAGTCTTTAGAGATATCATTGTCACACCTATTCAGCGCAAAGACAATTCTAGACCGAGCAGCTATCCAAGAAGCGGTGGTGGACTTCCGTGGACTCTTGATCCTGCTTTACTTCGACGTGGTGCCCATCACCGTGATTCCTTGGATTCTTATCGTACAGATCATTCTCTCTCGGATGGTATTTACAAGCCTGAGTCACTTTCATCCTTATTTCACTGCGACCATCATCCACAATGTCTCCCCGCAAAGTCTCGCCTCCCCGCTGGAATCTCCGTAGCCAGATCAAGACCGAACCCGTTGACGATGATGTATGTGAGTATTCATTTAATTGAATTCGATACGCGCTGACAAGAACAGAATATTTTCGCTAGGTCAGCACTCTCTCAGTCGATACATCGCCATAGTGGCATATCCGGTCACAAGTCATCATTCACAGATTCCCGGGATATCTCGCAGCTTCTCAGAAACCGTCCCGGGATATCTCGTCCTGCAGTTCCAGAAATCTCGTCTTACCCGTGCCAAGGTCCCGGGACAACTCGTCTCGTGGCCAATACTGCATCATCGAAATCAACGATAAAATGGGCGAATTGGTGCTAATCGCTGGGAACGGCAATCGGTACACCTGAGTCCGCTTGAAGTGAAGCCAGTATCTCTTGGAGACATACGGCAGCTCGAAGAAGCTGGTTCCTTTGGTGGTTACTTTGCAAAGAGAGGAGTAAGGTCAGCTTCATCAGGAATCGATCCCACAATTATTGGAGCTACTGCAGCTCATGTTCTCCCGACTGCCAAGCGTGGTGGCCTCATATGTACTCCCATTACACTAGAACTAACCGGCCCTCGGTAAACAAAAAGACAGAACATGTCCAGACGAAAGAACAAACCACCCAGCAATATTCGCTGTACTTGGTGGATCAATCGGTGTCCATATACATCTGCGGAAAATGATCTCAAGTTTCATGAGCCTCGCTGTGGATTCAGGCCAGATGAAAACTTTACCTGTCGTTCAATTTGCTATATTCGAGCGTATCACTCGAGTGTTCCCAAGCGGTCATCAGTCAGATATTCATCGACTAGGCCAGTTTGTGGGTCTATAGATCACCGGGCGGTCGATCTGAAAGCCTGGAAACACTGTAGCACCCAAGGGCAATCAACTTCACATCAGTTACGGACTGATGAGGAGGTTCAGGAGCTCCTCAGCGATATAAGCTAGTTAAGAACCCACATGGATGCAAGCTAGCGGGTTATGCGGGGAGACGGGCGCTGATTGGACCTGTTGATGGAATTGTTGCGTTCCGAAGTGTTTTAGAGGCAGACATACCGGTACTGTCTGCTCATAACCGACTCCTTCGAAAAGAAAAGGAGGCGCCTTTTGAACTCCCGCTAGATGTTTCTGAAGCTGTAATAAATGTCGCCGGGTTTTAGAGCGTTGTTGAGACGTATGAATTTCCTCCCTACATGCTATAAGTACGCTCCTAACTTTTACCTATTGTCACGCCAACCGCGGCAGCAGTAGGGAGGAGAAGTTGAGCTGTACATGTGGCTAAGATACGGAGTAGATTCGGCGCTGAATATGAGTCGTCAGCATCGTTTTTACCAGGGCAGCTTCTGCTGTGCTCTGTTTTCTGGTGATACATTAATTGGCGAGTGTCGTTGCGTGCGTGTCTAAAACCAAGTGCTTTCTCACCAGCATCTATTCGCAGCTACCGTTATGCTATTTTGAATTACCTATATCATGGTCCATTCTCTATCTACCATACAAAAGTAACCATTCGAAAAGAAGCTTCTCTCTTGATCCAGGAATCGGGACTTCTAACCATCTATTACTGCATCATGAAAGCTTCTTGGATCATCAAACAGTACTCACCTCTCTATTGGTGTTTATTACTTCGAAGCCTTATACTCTCCCCCTCATCGAAACACTATAGCTAGCTCTGTATGTTCCTCCCATATCGTCAAGTTTCGTTATTCACAGCGCTGGTGGTTAATAGATCCTCTTCCCACTTACCTCTGGGATATCGATAAGGTACCTCAACTAGACAGGATGGGCAATTGGCGGAGTTTAATACGGTTCTCCTGGTTTTTTGTAAAGACAGCCTTTGTGCCTTCATTGCCTCGTGATCGCACGTGCACGTTTGAGGATATATCTTCTCAAACAACTAGCTGGAGGGGTAGATCGTTTTGGATTTGGGTGATGTTCAGAAGCGGGTGGCAGGAGGTATGGCAGGCATATGAAAGTGGTACCGCAGGATAGAGCTTGTTGAGACGATTCAGGAACTGTCTTGGTTGAAGAAATCAGAGAAATATTGATAGAGATAGCAGGGGAGGATGGAGTTGAGCCTGGAGATTGGTGGGGGGAATTCTGCGCAAAAATGTATCTAGTACCTGTTGGTATCCGGTATACCAAAAGTTATTTGTATGGAAGCAGGGGTATGTCTCCTCATGATTGTCCATCCGGTCCGTTATTCACCAATATCCGTTACAGAGGGGTGGGTTTTGGTGAGAGTCACCGTAGCTGCTGAAGAAAATCCGGTACTGCAAGGTATCCGCTACACCGCGTTCCGGTACAGCAAGGTCTAACTGTATACTAGTCGAGGGGATAGATTCTAGTCAATGGAGAGAACTCCGACGGCTCGGTATCTATTGTTCCAGGAGTCTAGATCAGCCATCAAGAGGTCATGGCTCAGCAGTAGCATTGCGCACAGGACGCGACGAGGTCCGAGGCCGTCCTAAGCAGTACTTTACCGCACCATAGAGGATGGCATGGGCCCCTCAAGATGAGCGATTTTGTCCATCAAATGATGGCTTATGCACTCTACTCAAGCTAAGATGACATGTGTTGTGTGTGGACGAGTGACATATAATATATGTATATATTTTTTACGGTTCTCCCCAGTGCGTTTATCCTATAACCTTCTTTCGCACGGTCAAGATGAAAAATTTCATTGCCAGACACGCTTGAGATGACATCTTCAGCTAAGAACATGTATTATGAATGACCGATGACGTTCCAACCTCATTTCTCGGCCCAGTAGCTCTGATTGAACACAATTTCATCCAGGTAGTGTCCGGATGCACATCGTTCCGGCCTCCAAACTTCCAGCACAGTACGATTTTCGGGAAAGAAGTAAAGCTTAGGTTCGGGTGTCTAGTTCACCTCTGTTTATTGCAGTACGAATGTAGCGCGGTCAGAATTCCATCAGACATTCACCACACTCGGCAAGAGACTTACGCATATTAGATCACCCACGATGCCGGGCAGACAGCTGCTCATCAGCGGGGAGAATGTATGTAGCGGCGAATAGAAGCAGCCCTGTCGGTGGTTCGAGGATTCGTAGTGCTGCTGCCGCTCCCGAGATCCGTGGTGCTCGTGAGGCTGTTGTCAGGACGAGTATGGTGCAAGGTCACAGCTACTGCTGCGAGCCCTATTTCATCCAAGGCAACGAAGTAACCAGTAAAACTTCACCAACACCGAGCCGGTATATCCAGGTTGAAATGAGAACTGGAAAGATAAGATGGTCAGGGGCGTCGGGAATGGATCTCAAGCAAAGTTAACTTAAGTGGTATCAATAGAAGCACCAAAGTTGCCAATGGAGATCTCATGTGAACATGTGAATATTTGAAAGTTTTTCCCATGTAATTTGAAAGATAATGGACTTGTGCACGCCCCTGCCGATACTCGTCCAGATGACAATCAATTTGCAAAGGGAATGTCCGAACACTTCGCATGCAAGATACAGAAATGAAATTTAGACACCCTCTAAAACCTACGATACCAAAGCAACACTGATTGAAGTATCTTCCTCCGGTTTCTGGCAATATCACCCAAGATCCGAGTTCTCAAGACGGTCGACCGGCTCCATATTACCCGCCGCCATTTTTGTATTCACCGCCGCCAACGCACGAATACACAGCCAGCTTGTTGGATCATGAGATCATGACAGTAGTAAATAGCACGCGCAGACATCTTTGTCGTGCAATACGAGGCGTTGGTGGATCAAAGCCGGGTCATGGGCTCCTCGAACGACCACGCTTCGCGGACGTATATCACTTAACGCCCGTTTCCCTGAGAGCACACACAACACTAGCATGATTGCCAAGGGCTACAAGGATAAAAGAGCTCAGAAAATAGCCAGGAGATCGTGGAGTGGTAGCGGTTGATGTAAATGTGGATGATACATACTATCGCGATGGCAAAACTGCAAGCAAGGGTGAGAAATATTGACCGGCCGCCCAATTGCAAATGGAAAAACAATTTAAAAATTAAAAATACTCCCCAACTAATTTAAAATAATTGACAAGAAAGACGACGCCCCAACACCTGCACACATGCTTGCTGATGCTGCTGCAGCTGTTGGTACCGCGCGGCAGTGTAACTCGGTGCTACCCGCCTGACTTCATTCAAGCTTTCAACATTATCACAATCGAGTCCTCGTGACTGTTGACGTCGCTGCCTCAATTGATCCTCATCCCGCTTGCCATCTCCAATCGGTGATGCAGAGAACTTTGTTCTGCATGCATATTCACTGGCCCCCAGGTCTGAATCCCATAATGATCGTCTATGAGCCTATCCCTGCCCACCTTCAACTCAGTATGTTATTTTCAAGCAAGAAGATCTCGTGGGTAGTGGAAGAATGTACTTGTTCCAACAAAACATCGAATGCAAGACCAACCGCTCTGATGGCGACTGTAGTATCCACCTGGAGGCTTGGGGTCAGATTTTGGGGCTGATATCGAGGCTACACCATGAAACTAGAGTACTTAGTCTACCCTGAATGTCAGTGCAACTGAGCAGGAGAGATTGATGTGCTGAATAATGATGGATGGGGGAAGGAAAGTTTGGAGTTGGATAACCCTAACCCAATTCTCTCTGGGCACACAGCCACTTGCTATCACACTCTCCACACGGTCGTGGCGGTATGTGTTGTAATTTAACGCAGCCGGAGGCCGTGACATGTGCTTGCGTTGACCCCCACAGCGGCGATCGAGGCAGGAGGAACTCGACCGTCAATGTCTTTTACAGCACCAAGTCGAAACACGTTAACGTTTGCAACCCGACTGCATTGCATACATATATGCACTAGCTTCCGCCATGATCTTCAGTCAGGAAAAGCATAGATATCTTCCCAGGCGAGTGATAACTACCCGTTACACATACTCCGAACGGCTCCTGCCAGGAACAACAGAACACGTACACCCCACCTCAGTCAAAAAGCAAACCAGAAATTTCAAGCTATGTCGGCCATGGCCAGATTTGGGGTTTTCACCCAACCACTGCCACCGCTGCAACCCACCCCCGTTCCTCAGAATCAATATTGCCCTATCGAGTCCTGTGTTCCAATTACGTACCATGATCTGACTTCACCAAGTCGAAGATATGTACCAACTTCATACCGCTCTATAGGCCGAATCCAACCGTAAGGTTCTGTGAGGTACCCGTGGGCAGCATGTGCTAGGGAAGTCTGCGGGAGATCATTGACATGGTCAGCAATGAGTCTCTACAGTTCTCCGCGGGGAAAATTAGGTCGGGGCCAGCCGGAACTTGCCTTTAGTCTGAAGAACAACTGGACCATCCCTTCGCCGAAATTGTAAGGCATTAGAACTGAGTATCCAATCACACAGTATGTACGCTTGAACAACAGCCTCAAGACTCTTGAACAAATAACAACTCAGATCAATTCCAGGTTTAATATCGAAAGTTCCGAAGTCAACATCCCGGATTTCATTCCAGTGGAACCCGCACGTAAAGGCTGACATCCTTCCAGCGTATTAATCGAGGGGAAACTCGTGGGATGACATTGCATGGATGGAAGTTGGTGACAAACCCTAACCCGGTTTCAAAATACTACCTACATTCCCGTTCACTCATACGGCGAGCCTCCGCATTCCTTGCCCGTTTTTTCTATGTAATCCGGATGAATCCAGACGCACATAATCCACTCACCCCTTGCTCACTGCGGTACTTTTGCCCAGAACTTTAGTTTTATACTTAGCACAAGAAAATCAGGCCTTCTACTGGGGAAGAGCAGTACTCATGCATATCGCTATCTCCACATCTCGATTTCCCATAGGTAGATTAAGAAGCTACGTATATAGGTACTTTGAATTCATCCAGCACAAGGATTCTCATCGAGCATCGCCCTGCCCTACACGCAAGCCAATAACTCGTCGCTCTTTGGAGTGAACATCCATCACATCCACCCGACATATCCAACTACCGGCCATCATGCCCGCTTGTATCCAACAACCATCGCGATCAATGGGGGGACGGGTATCTGCAACATCCATACTCACATATGCAATATCACCAACCTGAAACGCCAGGCACGGACCTTCCACGGGGTTTCATCCAAATCCAAACTACACCGCCCCCTCGCTAAAGTTCGAAAAGCATGAGGAAGACGTAGGCAAGGAACATGGACTTGGAGGTTTCTAGAATTCAGCCCGAGAAAAGGTACCACATGTCGGATCAAGCACATGCAGATGCATGAACGAATGAACCGAAAACCCCCTGCAGGAACCAGCCTAACGACGAGTGGACAGGAACGGTTTGCTTGTTTGTGTACTTAGCTACTATGTAACTCTTTGTATAGGGTGTGGGGTAGGGTCCATAATTGAATTTCATATGCATATCCACCGTTGGCACCCGTGCTGGATACAGGCACATATTTGCACCTGTGGCTTTAGCGCCACGATCGAACAGAAGGCTGCGTAGTAGTAATGAAGGTTACAACTTCCACTTTATGCTTGATATAAGCTTTTGTGATGCCTGAATCGGGAACAATATTAATATTGGACGCCAAGAGAGCAAGCTTTTCCATCACGCCGAAATGGTACGTAAATCAGCGAATTTTGAATCCTAATTAGGGCACAGAGTCTGCCAAGCCGCGACATCTACTCCTCGATGTCCTCCTCATTAACCAACTATAACTATACCTACAACAATCTGTTTCCTAAGCCCCATAATGTTCTTCTACTGCTTCTCCCAATTCCTGGTTTCTTACTGGATGATTTTGGGTGTCCGAAATAGCGGCGTTTGAGCAATACTCAGTATTCCTGAGCCTACCAGGCTTTTTATAACGGCCCACAGATCAGGCCAGCTTGGCAGCAGTTTTACTGGTCGTAGTGTTCCTAAGTGACCAGAGGCATCAACCTGGCGTTGTTTTGCCAGGTTTTGACCGAGTGATTGCGATGGCTAGTAAGCCGACAGCAGCCAACCCGCTCGACTGGACACGAATCCATTCACCGGAACGACAGTACGGAGTTCATTCAAACCACGGAATTGCAGAGCGGCTACGTATACCGCTCGTTCCAGGGGTTTTCAAGATGAGGTGAGAAAAAGGCAAAAACTACAAAAATAGGCCATCACCAGATGGATTACTCGGGCACGATTATCAATGTTTAAGCACAACATAAAAGACCAATTTGGAACCCATTAAGTTCAATAATAACTGTTCGATTAAGTTCGTCAGGATACCAGCCAGAAGCGGGAGTCTGGACTCTGGAGGTGATCATGATTTCATTCAGCACGCATATTCACAGTTTCTTTCAATCGTAACCTGTCTAGACATGTCAGTAGCTGTGTCTCTGCAGCTGTGGGTTCCTCAAATATAGATTCATCAGGAGCGGCAATATATCGTTTCCAGTAATTGAATCATGGAGGGATCATATGTGGTTCCTTCTTGTTGGTGAACAACTTTATACCCTCTCCACAGCCCAGCAGCAGCAGGCTTTCGTGCATTGTGGTTGTCTTTAGCTCAGCCACATTTTGAGAACGACATAGGTATCTATCTCTTTCCCTCGTCCTTGTTACATCTATACATCTACTCCACGAGGCAGGAGTGCAAAATATCTCTTTCCATGGAGATCTTGGACAGCTACTTGAAGCGGTTGCAGATAGAGAGAAGGAATACAATGGACTACCTAGTCATGGTCGCCGACACCCCTCGCTTGCCTAGTAGGAAGTAGAGAACTTCATTCTGGATATACCTAGTCATGGTCGCCGACACCCCTCGCTTGCCTAGTAGGAAGTAGAGAACTTCATTCTGGATATCTTTGAACTTAAAGCTTTAGATACTTCCAGAGACAGTGCTGAAACTTGAAGATCTACGTCTTCTCTTCTCAAACGGGTCCGGAAGCCGAGGTTTACCCTTTCAAACGTTGACATCCGCATTTTCAAAACACTAGGTGTCCGTACAGACCGAAGTATCGGGATACGGAATGCGAGTCATCACCGTTACCGATCTCCGGGGGGATTTTTTAGCTGCAAAAAACGCCTCTTCCGTGATTGATTGCTCTGGGCACAATTTCCCATTTGAACGAAAGTACGTATCTGAATCACTAGCGGTCTCACAGTATCCACTTCGGTCTACCCGATAACGCCTTGACAGTTCTCCCACGCGACGACGCAGAGCACTCTATTCCAAACGGATGCAGACCTTGGAGATTTGCTGTTTTTGTTGTTATCAATTAAACCCGCCTCTGTAAACAATTGCAAGGAAAGAAGCGAGCGCGAGAGGATGTTGCAGATGCAGATGCAGATGCAGATGAGCTTGAGTCGGTGGGCGGCGCTATTGATAGTGCAGGCTACTGCTGCAATCATCCATTGTGCGGTGGGGAGGAACATGACCAGCGTCCGAACGTCAACAAAAACGCCCGAGGGAGATCTCTACGCTTTGAGGTGAAGAATACTTACAATTGTGCCACCCCGCCTATGTACGCTTCCTCGCTCGCTTGTCTATCTTGTAAGCGAGTGCAAGTAGAAGGCGGAGCATTGTTGTGCTTCTTTCTTTACCTCCACATCCGTCGGACCATCCTCCGCTGGATATCGTTAACTGGATCACATATGCAGGATAAACCCGAGAATTCACCGTCTTCGGGTGCGCGCATTACTTGGATTGACTGCACAAAGGGGCTACGAAGCCGTAGAATAGGCATATTCCGCACAATATAAGATAGAGTGAGTAGGAATCTGGAGTTCACGATGGATTGCTTCAATCGAGCGTAACCAGCCATCATCACAAGAGACAGCTAGCTATATCTAGCACCTAGAGTAAAATAAATAATCTCCGCCAACGTGGCAGCTGACTCTCCGATAGAATATTCCTCACGGGTCTTGTTGCTTCTGCCTAATTAAAGAACACCACTACATTTTACCCGCTGCTATTCAACAGCGCCAAAATACTTCAGAGGAGAGCAGTCATGAAACATCACACGCACTCCCCAGGATATGGATATGGAATTCTGCACGGGGCTGAAGAATCGACAAGTCCCCAGCAGATCTCAACGCTAACAGGACACAAAGGAATGCCTATAAGAGCGCGGGTAGCTCTATTCTTAGGCCCTCTATATGAATATTGCCTCTGGAACGTACCCCACTTGTCCAATCAACGGCCTAAACAGGGGGGGTGGCTTCTCGGAGATTTTTTTCTTCTTTTTGGGAATTACTTTGAAACAATCCCTAGGGCACTCGCAATATCTTATCCATCTAAACAAAGGGCGATCTTGATCGTTTTTTTTGATTGTTTTGTATTAGATCCCGCTTCCGCGATCCGGGTATAAGACAAAGCCATTGGGGGGACACCGATATTGTCCGAAAGGACTGAGCAAACAAAGAAGGCGGAGATCCCCCGGAGCTCTCAGTCTAGAGCCCACTTTACTCAGGAACGCCGCTCAGAGGCGTCCACTAGATGTGATATTGTGATAGTATACCTGCTGGTTTGGCTTTGAAAGGATGGGATGGGCTATATATCTTTCTAGCCCTTTGATAGACCCGATCAGCTGATATCTCGCCGTTTTGTTGACCTATATCTGCGAGGCGTGAGACCGGACAGAAGAACGTCTGCACGAGTAAAGACATGCAGGAAGTCAAAAACGACTATTTCCAACCAGACGTCGGCCAGCTGCTGCTATAGGTACTGGTAGGCTTAGTAGGCACACATAACGCCATATATTTATCCTCTATTTCGGTCGAATTAGTATAGTAAATAAATAAACCTCGGCTGGCCAATCAACGGGCGGGAATTGAACGTTCATAAGCATCATGAAGTGTGGCTAACCAATCGATGCAACCGCCACATTCGAATTTCCATTGTGATCCAGTGTTCGTTCGTTCGCAGCTCTTGCAACGGATCCTCTCTTCTGGTAGGTCGTAACGTAGAGACTGTTAGCGGCGGCGTCATGACACTTGATTCGACGTTGGCCTCCGGAGAGGGGTAAGTGGTTGTGTTGTGGAACGTCGAGGAAAATAGTAACAGCGACAACGGGAGTTAAAGATGGCGCCAAGTAGCGGTTTAAGGGGTCCACGGCGTTTCAAGAGCAAGCACACAGTAGACAATTTGGGCGCGACGAACACGAGGTGAGAATGGAAACATCCATTCACAGACCTCAGAGCAAAAAAACAGTGTACCTGCTGCTCTTGTACAGGATGGTTGGAGTGGAGGTGGAGAGATCGGGACCCCTACCCCTATTCTGATACAGAGTCGCTCGCTCCTTTTTCCGTCCCACTTCCCTGCGGAACACGATGTACCTTTTTCTGCATATCGCCAGAAGAAGCCCCGCCAGAACGATAGGTTTTTTGAAGACCAGCCACATGCATGCAAAGGAAGTTCTGTAACAGTGGTGAAGAGAGGAGGTGTTGGTTTGATCCCCAGCGAGGGCTTGTTTCTGTGTTCCTGCGCAGCGCACGTGTGAAGACAGACATCCATCCATCCATCCACGCAGGAAAAATCATCACCGCCTTCACGGGAGTGCCTGCGAGAGGCGAAAACAAGTGAAAGCGGAAACGGTAGGCGAGCGAGAGGCGCTAGATATTTAGAACTGCTACCATCGCAGAAGCGATGGCGACGATGATGGTGATGATGACGGATGCGCTCTTTAGGAAGATGCATCCCGAATTACGGAGCGTGGGGAGCATTGACGGGATGGATGGATGGATGGGTGTAGAGGTCAACCCATCAGCATCAGCAGTAGCATTCTTAGATCGCCCTCCATCATCATCGTCACCATCATCCCATCGAACGTCTGCATTCTCCTCCTGCTGCCCTCACGATCCTCCTCTGCGCTCCTCACGTCGCCAACCACTGAATAGAGGAGCATTCACCCACACCAAGAGGAAGTCCAATAGAGACACTCGCCCACCAAAAGTGGCTCCCCGGTGCTGCTGCCCATATCTCACTCTTTAGCCGCCCGCCGCCTTCCAACCCCAGTCTTCTCTTCTCGTCGCTGTTCTGCCCCAAATTCCCACTTTCCCGCCTTCTCCTTCATTAACTTGCATCAATCCCATCCCCCCCCTCCTTCTCCCTCGAGCCTTCTCTTCCCGTCCCGTCCCCTCTTCGCTCTGCGGTCCTGAAGTATTTCGAGTAATACTTCATCGACTTTCTTTGTGTTTTATTATTTTTTATTTACGTCTACGCGTCCAAGAACCGGTCTTTCTCTACGCAGTGACAACGGAGGCAGGACCCTCCCCTTCGTTCCTTCAAATCTTCCAACCTCTACGCTCGCTCTGCGACCTTGACGATACGCGACAACGCCCTGAGACCAGAGGTCACATCCTTAAGACCCCTCATTTTCACACTTCCAAGTGGATAGATTCAGCACGACACACGTCAACCTCAAGAAGCGTTTCGTTTCTTGGTCCCTACCGTCAAGTCAAAGGCGCAACCTTTTCTTCTTCTGCGATAGATAGCCAGCAGTCATGGCGCACTTAATGTATAGCCAGCCACACCTTGCGAACCAGCAGAAGCCGGAAACCTTTATGCTCTCGACAGAGGCCCAGCAATCATTACCGCACGACGCTCAAGTAGCCCTACAACAAGTTGACAACCGTAAGCGATCCTGCGATGCTTTGATGGGAGAAGAGTGGGCCATAGGGGGCTCTGGCATGGGATTTTAGCGAGGCAACCTTGGTGCTGACGATATCTTGACGACAGTGAAATATTTCCTCATTTCCGCACCGGTAGACTGGGCTCCGGATCAGTATATTAGACGGTTTTTGCTTCCGACTGGAGAATATGTGTCCTGTGTGTTATGGTATGGTTGCCAATTCCGAGGGGTGACTTTGCAAGGGCGAAGACTTTGGCGATGGGCATGGGCTGATGACATGGACTAGGAATAACCTTTTTCACATCTCGGGCACCGACATCGTGCGATGCCTTTCTTTTCGCTTCCAAGCATTCGGACGACCAGTAAAGAATTCGAAGAAATTTGAGGAAGGAATTTTCTCAGATCTGAGAAATCTAAAGTCTGGAACAGATGCATCACTCGAGGAGCCCAAGAGTCCATTTTTGGACTTCCTTTATAAAAATAACTGCATCAGGACGCAGAAGAAGCAGAAGGTTTTCTATTGGTACAGTGTACCTCACGATCGCCTGTTCTTGGACGCTCTGGAACGCGACCTCAAGAGAGAGAAGATGGGACAAGAGGCAACCACTGTTGCTGTTAGCGAGCCGGCTCTCTCATTCGAATTTGACTCTTCACAGTCGCTGTTTGAACAGCTCACCAAAGCACAGCAGGCCAATTCGTCATCATTTTCTGCTCATGCCTCGTATTCGTCTTCTACTTCGCCTGTAATGCGTGCGATGGATTCGATGCCACCACCCCAACTCATCCCACAGACAATGCCTGTTGTCCCTGAAGATATGGGTGTTGTTACTTCGTACGCCTCTCAGATGCCTCTGCCAGCGCCCGTAAAAAGGGAGGATGAATTTTCGGTTGCACCTTACTATCCGGAAAGGGGCGGAATGCCCCTGACCCGCCCCATGCACCAACGGACCCTCTCGATGCCTAGCTATCTTGAGTACTCTCCGGCCCCTTCGTTTGCGCCATCGGATGACTACAGCAACCGTGGGATTTCCTACGAGCCCGTAACACCACCTCAACAAATGGTCTCCCTTTCCGAGCCTCACTATCTTTCAAACGATGGCTCGGCGATGTACCCGGATCACGGCCACCCTCATCTGAATGGAATGATGCCGCTCCCTCTACCCCCTGTCAGTGGTGCTGGATTTTCTTCAACGCCACGAGCGTACAGCAATAGCGTGTACTCTGTTATTGAAGGATCTCCTACATATAAGCAACGTCGACGACGATCCTCAATAACACCAGGTCTGGGCGCATTGAGCAATGGGGTTAATGGCCACAACCGGAAACCAGGTGAACAACACAGACGGTCTGCAACGGCATCTGTTGTACCCGAGCATGGCAGCGATGGGGATGATGGGAGCGTGAATGGGAGTGGAATGCAGATGCAGCACAGAGAGATTGTGGACCTATCACGACAAGGAACCCCGCTCTCACTCCATGATGGCAGTCCAGCGCCGCAGATGCTCCAGCATAACCATGAAGGCAGCCCAATGTCAGACCATTATGGCCGAGATGATCGCGCCAGCGCCGTAATCAGACGTGCCAAGAGTGCTACCGTTATGGAAGTCGGACCTTATCCTCAGAAATCGCACTCCTGCCCAATCCCGTCCTGTGGGCGTTTGTTCAAGAGACTAGAACATCTTAAAAGGTTTGTTGTAGAGTCGTCCTTGATGTCCCTTGAGATCATAAACGCTAACATTGTCTTAGGCATGTGCGTACACATACTCAAGAACGGCCATACATCTGCAATCACTGCAATAAGGCGTTTTCGCGCTCAGATAACCTTGCTCAGCATCGCCGAACCCATGAACGTGATGGCAATTCGGGTTCAACGGAGAATTATAACTACAGCGAGGAAGACATCGAAAACGAGGACGACCAGTTACAGCACGGCGATGATGGATCTGATCATGCTGAGCAGCCCTCATATCTTCCTCAACAAATGCCAATGACTGGGCTACCTCCCGTGATGCCAGCACCCAGCTTAATGCACTCGGCGTTGATGCAGCAGCAGATTGGATGAGCAACGAAAGGATCTCTTTGTACCTATGATTGTGTTTCTTGATTATCAGCGTATCGACATTTACCCACGGGTATGGGGGTTATCATTTGTGGACTCGGCGGCCTTGGCTCAGTTTTTGTGTGTATTGGGGGTTTCATATATCTTGGACGCAGGCAGGTGGGGGGTTTGAGCTGTAACTGCTTATGGGGGATTCTTATATATCTTCTGTATTCGATTTCTTGTCTTTTTATACCCATCCCGAAGAAGGTTTTTCTTATGTCTTGTACTTTTTCTACGTTTGTCACATTTCACACATTTCTCGTCCGGATGGGTTGGTTTCTCGAGATATATATTTTGAAGACGGATGGATTGGCTCGGGCTGGATAAGGGGACTGGACTGGATTGGTGGATACTGCTAGGGCTGCTGGATACGGATTTAGAGAATGGATTGGATGAACACCATATCTTCCCTCTTCCTCTCCTTCCATTCGCTTTTCATCAACTTTTTTTTTTTGGGCTTTGTTTGAATTCTATTGATTTTTTGTTTTGCGGCGGGAATTAAAAATTTTATAGACAGGTTTTTTGCGGTTTTTTTTTTTTTTTTTTGATGTATGGAGGATATCTAGGTAGGAATTGGGATGGATGGGGGGGGGGGGTTTATTTTTTTTGCTGTTCTTTATTGTACTTTTTATTGTTTGATGTTTACGGATTTTTTGTGGGGTCAGAAGTTGGATTTTGGGAGATCAAAATTCAAAGATCTACTTCTTTTCTGAGATGTTGTGCACACTTTTTTTTGAGAGCTCGTGATAAAAGGGGGGAAAGGCCTAGGGATAGGATACAATGGGAAATTTTTCCAGGTTTACTTGCCGACATGCGCGCATCCCGGGAGCATTCTTTTTTTTCCCCAGAGAATACACAATACAATACAATGCTCTACCGGTAGGTAATGTGAAATGTTTGTTTACGGCACAGGGCCTATTGAAGCTTTCTCGCTTGGTAGCGACTGCAATGAGATGGTTTAGAGAGTTTTGGCCATGCGGCGGGGAGAGAGGAATACAATACTAATAGATACAACACGTGTTGCATGAAAAATTCCTAGGCTATAGGGCGGCGCTGGCTTTTTTTGGGGTTTCGATTGGTTGTGCACAACGACGACGACTACGACGACGACGGCCCAACTAAGTGTGGTTGTTGAACTTGGTGTTGCATATCATATCATAGGTCCATGTTCGCCGAGGAAAGGGATGTTGGAGAAGGTGCCGAAGAGGATCCACAAAGGTTGAGGATGTGCCGACGGTATGCTTTGTGGGCACTGACTGGGGCAACGAGAGAGAAAACCGCGGTGGGCAGCCGTCGAGTCCGCTGGCGGATATTGTTGGCGAGGGGTTTGCTCTTTTCTCCTATTGATGTTATTCGTACTCTAACGTAAAAGTACCGGATTGGGGGGGAGGGGGTTCATAGAATCCTGCGCTCAAGGAATTCGAAAGGCCATATCTGAGCTGCCATATGCACGAGTTTTCATGTCTAACACCGCAGACGGGTTTCAAATGCCCAACGGGACCAACCGAGCATTCACAAACGCTTCCGATCGAAATGGGAGAGAATGTTAATGTTGAAACATGTGGATAACACGGACGCTTATGCTCTTATGCGGGTGAAACGTGACTGGGCTGAACATATCATGCAATAACGAGGCTACAACAAAACTCATAGGATGAGGCATGGTTATTGCGCACCTCCAACCCGAATCACGTTCAGTATACATATATGTTCCAAATCAAAGATTCTGAACGTTACGCTCGGCATAATATTGAAACTCCTCCCCAACTTTGGCCTTAAAGATCGAGCACCCTAGGCCTTCTTCAACTTCAGTAGACTTTGAGAGTATACAGCTTTCGCGATTCGGCCCAATATATATTGCAACCGGCTAGCGCTTCCCAAGTGCACAGGACGCTTCCCGAAATTTTCCAGTGCAGAATTATACCCTCATAGTGTTCCATTGTGCAGAATTTAGCTCAGAATAAAAGAGAGAGCTTGTAACATTTCTCCGTGATATGTGGTAATTCCCCTCCAAAAAGATATATCCTCTAAAAAATCGTCAACACTTAATACCAGTGGGAGGACATGATCCTCAGCTGCAGTGGTATAATAATTTTCGGATGAGATTTTGTTCTGAAATCGTCTGGCGCTGGTAAATCTATAGAATAAAACCGAGAAGCTCGAGACGGTATTTGTGGGATCCATCACATAAAGAATATAAGACTAGGAGTTAGGGGTATTGCAAAGCAAGGAGGTTTCTGAGCACTCATCGGGAGCGAGTGCGTGGTCATGACCAAGCGTAAAAATTATTGAAGAGATATAGAACGACTGGTATAATTAATTTAAATTCACCAGTGCCACGAACGATCACAGACAGAGCAAATACAAAATAATTGGGATAACTCAGAGCTGCACAAAAGTAGACCAACCCCAGAGATATCCTGCCCAGAGCAGCCCCCAATGATCAAACAACGTTAACCTCCAAGACGTTATACCCATCTCCCATATCCCGCCTTCATGCAGCACAAAAACCCCCCATACCCATAGCTATAATCTCCCCCATTTATCCCCTCAAAATCCCCACATCATAAGCCCAAATCCCGCCCACCACAAGCACAAGCAACACCTCCACCGCCAGCGCAAAAACACAAACCCAAGCCCAGTACCTCTCCTCCTCCTCCTTTACCACCACATCTTCCTGCTTCTCAATATCCTTCACCCTAATAGCAGGAAGCAATATAGTAACACCTGCGTAAACCCACGGAAGGATCGGGAGGAAGATGCCGAGGATGAAAAGCTGTAATTCTCCTTGTTAGCCGGTGTGCCGAAAAGAAGGGGGGGTGACAACCTTCTTGGAGAGTGGATAGCGTTTCTGGTATCTAGGATCTAGGAATGATGAGGAGGAGCTCGAGCTCGAGGAGCAGGTGTAGATATCGATGGTGATTTCGTATTCCATGGTCATGGTCATGGTGATGGTGGTGCGTTGGTACCGGGAGAGAAGAGTAGGGGATCTAGAGGGTATTTACGGGTCATTTGTAGTCGTGGTAAGAGAGGAGAATTGAGGGATAATTGCTATGTGGAGGGGATTGAGGGTGGTGATTTTCAGGAACAATCGCACGGTTCTCGAGTGATGGTGGGTGACACGCCTCAATCTTGACACCACGTCTGCCAGTTGTGTGTGCACAGGGTCAGAGCTACATCACCAAAGAGTAACTGAAGTTCGACTATCTTCAGAAACAAAAAAGGTATTATATTTATTCGCTCCGAAACCCCAGAACCTAGAAAGGATATCCAAACAATGATGACACCAACAATTTGCCAGAACCCATGCACCCATCTCTTATGAATAAACAAAGAAAGAAACCCCCGGTTGTGACTCCAAATATACCCATACCAATAATAATGCAAGCAATGAAGAAGAGGAAAGCATGGGTATCATCTCTCCATCACTTTCCGCCCCGATGAATCCTCTCAAACCTCCATCCGCGCGCATAATGTTCAAGTCTCAGTTCTTCCATCGATTTTCCCCTGTACGCGCGCATGAAACACAGGTTCTGAAAACGAATCCTCATACCAGACATCCAGATAGGTTCCACGAGTGTGGTGACTTGAAAGTTCTCAGGCTCTTCCTCTGCCAGTCTGACCTCCTTTGAAAATCTCCACCCCTGAAAATAATCTTCCAACCTAAGCTCCTCTTGGGACTTGTGGCGGTGCTGCGCCATGTAGCATATATTCTGGTGCGTGAAGGTTTCTGAAATCCCGCTCATTGGTGACTCAGATGTTACAAGCTCCGGAGTAAACTTTGCTGTCGCTGTCGCTGAGTGTTAGAACATGGTTGTTTGCCTGGTTAATAAATTCCATCCAGCCCGCGAACTACTTGTGTCCGTGGATATGGGTAGAGGAGAGAGAATTTAGGATGGGGTCATCTCACTAGGTTTATCACGGAAAGCAGCGGTTGGGCTCGTCCTACCGCTCCTACTGGAGGCTACACTGCCGTTTGTTGCTCCAGTCGAAGATGCTACAGAAGCAGCCGGCTTCTTCCCGCCAAAGGGGCTATCTCCGGTGGTGACTGGCGTGAAGGAAAGTAGTGGGGTAGCCGGTGTAGTTGTCATATTCTCAGAAAGACTGCCTTTGGTTGCGGTGAAAGAATTGTCTGACTTCTTACTACTGGAAACGCCGTTACTGACTGGCGCCTTCAAAGCAGCTTCAAATTCCGAAGGGGAAGTAGTGATTTTGGTTGTGGAAGCTCCAAACGGCAGAGGTTGGGTCCCAACATATGAACCGAAGGGAGTAGGCGGGATGGATGCAAGGTGTGAGCTTAAGGGAGTAGGAACTCCAAAGACCGGCTTTGTCTGGATTGATTTGGACAACGAAACAGATCTCTGGTTTGATAGTGCTTGTTGAAGCTGCTCCTGGACGACTTCCAGCTCCTTGCGCAAATTATGCAACTCCTCTGCCTCCCGCAACATTTTCTCGGTAAGGTTTTGGTTCTCGATTTGTAGCTTGTCGTTCTCGTACTTCAGTCTGTTGATGTACGTATTTCCGGCGTCGTTTTCTTCCTCCCCCTCCTCCAATCTGCCGCTCTCTTCCTCTAACTCCATCGCCTGTACCGCCGCGGAAATTCCCTTCAACATCTCGCTTTTTCCCGAAAATTTGATATCCTGTTCCTTAGACTTATCCGGCTCTGTCGTCTGTACCACCGTCGAAGCTTCCGTCGTGCTGTTCTCTTGCTGTGGCTTGTCCAGCTCTGTTTGACTATCCTTCCGACGTTGCTCACATACCAAGCCCTCTGATATTGCATTTGTAGTTTCGGGAGTACTCTTTCCGTCCGCTGGATCGTTCTCTTCTTTCGACACTTCGCACGCACCTCCTTCAACTAGAACCAACTGCTCCTCCTCCTCGGGCTGTTTCACATCAGGCGTAGGATCTTCAGTCGTAGACGTCTGTTCGCGAGGGCTCGTGCTATCTTCCCATGGGTTGTTGAAGATCTCAAAGAGCTCGGCCATGTTTTTGGAGAGTAGTCGGTGGGGGTTTGTGAATGGAGGTGGTTCGGTCGGGTGATGTGACGTACCAAGAGAGGTGTCTCGTGTAACCCCAGGCTTAACTGCCGAATGCTGGCTTCCTTATCACCACTGGTCACCCGACGGAGGGAAATTTGAACAACCTAAGACCGGAAAGAATGTCGAAGTTTGTCGAAGTTTGTTGGAAACAGAAGAGATGTGTCTATCTGACAGAGATCTCAGAGAGATGGTGTATACTCTATGTTATGGGTGACTCCCGAACAACCAATGCGTCATTCCCGAGCACTCGGTAGTAGAAATTAAAACAGAATCACGAAAACCGAACAACCGATAAATGACCACAGCTACACTAAGGGAAATGATCCCAAATTAGCTTGATGGATTTGGGAAGCGAGTGTAGCGTAAGGGTGTTCCCGAATTCCGTTTCCTGAGCTTCGCAGGAGAATCAGGCTCAGACGCGGAGCTGAGGTGAGGTGAGTTCGACCGCGCTTCCATGGCCTTACGCCTTGAAGTTGCAGATACAAGGACAGGGGGAGCTGCTTTCTATCCATAGGCCATCCTTTCCAGAAGATATTGAAGACGACCACCAGAGAATAACTCACAAATAAGCACTCAATGCCAATCGTGTACCACTCACGCCGACAGAACGACCAGACACTGTCATAAACATCTCAACCCCCACAAAAGCCACTTCACGCTTTGATGGTCATGTGGTTGAGCCCTGCAGCTATCGCACTTCGATAGTGAGTTCTTCAACCATAGTTGCAGCACAGACTGTACACTAAAAAGGCTCATACAAACGCATTAAACCACTCTCAGTTCGTCCCTTCTGACCTCGAAACCCCCTCTGAATGTTCCGATAGGATTTCGCCCTGAGACTCATCAAGTGCAGCCTTCGAGTATTCGTTGTCCCAATGGCTTCCGCTGCAGAAACAACACGGATGAAAGGGATCCTTGAACTCGACACCGGATTCGTCCTGGTAGATCCGCCAATGATATATCGTTTAAGTGACAGGCTTAAGTAGCGCCACAGCTTCACCAATTCGCACCTTTTTTAAATTAGACGGCAAGAACTGAGGCGACAACGAAGATCAGGGGTGTGGCTCGTGAATCGTGGAGAACCGGATGCAGATGATTGTGACGTGCAGCAACCAGCGTGGCTTGGGGAAAGGGCAGTGCCATCCAATCAGAGCGCGTAAACGCCGTTTTAACGCGCCAAGCTGAAACGCTGCAAGGGACCACGTCCTCCCCAGCCACCAATGCTGCGCATGAGATGAGGATTTAGTACCAAAGACATCTGCCATGCACGACACAGCAACAGCACGCACTGCTGCATCTGCCCGCCCTACTAACGAATAAGCCTGCAAGCCTCTTCAGAACAGGACAAACGTGTACAAGTTGACTAACTTTGAATTGCCAGCAATGAATTCTATCGATTTGTTTATCAGTGCCTGCTAACCCCCCCTCCCCCTCGTCAGTGTCTCTCGACTCCTCATCTATCTTCTCGAAAAGATGCCCTTCATTCCTAACACCCCGGAAGCGCATGCCGCGCTGCTCGACCCCGCTTCCCCCACCATCTGCCGTGGTGTCTCCAACGATGGAAAGCCCTGCAAACGCACCCTCGTCCGCAACGACTCAACAGGCCAACCACAGTCGGGTATCATCACCATCGTGGGAAAGCAGCAAGCCTATTTCTGCGCGCGGCATCAGGACCAGGCCAAAGATGTCGTCCTGCGACACACGGCCTCGTTTGCACGTAGGAGAGCTCTCGTTGGACGTGGGAGCATGGACACCCTCATAGAGCAGGTGGAACTGCTGGTTGGAGAAAATGGCGCCCCGACAATGTCGACAACGGTGGTGAGCACGACGCGGAAAGTACCCAGGGAGAAAGATCCGTTTAAACCAGTGCTGGACGATTACGACGAGGAGGAGGATAGCGCCGCTACATACTCTCCCCCGAAGCCGCCAAGTCCGCCGAGCGGAAGCAGGAAAAGGGAAAAGAAGCGTCCTGGATTGTTTACGAGGTTGCTGCTTGGATGCTGTTGCATGGTGGAGGAGGACGATCCGGAGGACGAAAAGAACTGGTCGGCGCGGAGGAGAGAGGCGGAGTTGAGATCAGCGGCTGCAGCTGTGGTCGATGATAACTTCCCCAAGCAGCCTATGCGAGCAAGAAAGAAGACTGGTTCGAATGCCCATGTTGCCTTCAAATCCGTACCGCCTACACCGCCGCTGCCCATGATGTATCCGCCAAAGAAGCCCCAGAGTGCAATGGTGAAATATGGACCCGTTCCCACCGCCGCTCGACCGTCCAAAGCAACAGCAGTGGGAATGGGACTCAGCCCAGCGACACCACAGACCGTCGAATCGGACACAGAAGAAGTAACACCTCTCGATACCAGTACTCTCTCAAAGCAACAGCAAACCCGTAAGTCACCGCACCTATCACCATCACCTTCTCCACTAACACATCTCAGTCCTAAAACTCATCCCCAAAACCATCCACCCCAAAGGTCTCGGCCGCCTGCAACAAGAGCTCCTAAAACCCTTCTCACTAAAGGACGAGCCAGGATACATTTACATGTTCTGGCTCACCGACTCCCCGCTCTCACCCTCCAGCACGCCCTCCTCCACCCCCTCAGGCGGGCGCACCCCACGCACAACCTCCGACCGCCTCTTCCGCGCCGCCGTCAACGCCGTCCCAACCCCCGGCGGAACCCGTCCAAAACTCCTCTTCAAAATCGGCCGCGCAGCCAACGTCCAACGCCGTCTCCACCAGTGGACAAGCCAGTGCGGCTACAACCTCTCACTAATCCGCTACTACCCACACACCTCCGCCTCTTCCCCCGGAAAGGTCGCAAGACAAGTCCCAAACTCCCACCGCATCGAGCGTCTAATCCATCTCGAACTCTCGGCCACCCCCGGCGCGAATCCAAAAAAGAAATGTGAGGCCTGCGGGAAGACACATAAAGAGTGGTTTGAAGTCGAAGCTTCAAGAGAGGGAATCCTCGCAGTCGACGAGGTTATAAAGCGATGGATTGAGTTCGGAGAGAAGAGTGCCGGGAAGACAACACCAGCACCGGCACCGCAACAGCAGCAGCAGCAGCAGAGGCCGAAACCACCAGCTAGAAAGGGCGCCACCACCGGAGGCGTGAAGATGTACGAGAAGAAGCCTCGCTCCTCCACCGCCACAACCACCACAACGACAGCTAGGACAAGTATAAAACCTAGCACCACAACAGCTAGGACAAGCGTAAAGCCGAGCACCACCACCACCACCACCACCACGTCAGCTAGAACAAGCGTAAAGCCAAGCACCACATCTCCGAAACGACAGCCGCAGCAAAGGAAGACCTCAGGAACGAGAAGGAATAGCGATGATGATTACGAGGAGGACAGTGATTCGGGCGAGGATGATTACAGACCTTGAGCTTGAGTTTGTGTGATAAATTATATACGGGGGACTGGCTGGCGTTGGGGAGTTTTGGGTTCCGGCGTTTAGATGTCTGTATGTGTGTGTGTGTGTTTTTTCTTCTTTCTTCTTGCGCAGCGGGAGCGGATATTCATAGAGTACATTACTTAGATGTTATAACAAGCTGCTGCCTCGTCGATGTCGATACCGGGGGGGAGGGGGGGGCGCTTTTACGGAAATGTCGTCCGGAAATTTTGCACCCCCCCATTGCTTTTAAACCCCCCCCCTTCTCTCAGTGACGTCTCTAGGTCCTTATAGTGACGTATTAAGTTTGCACATCGATGTTTCACCCAGCGAAAAAAGCAAAAAACAACAACAACAACAACAATCATCAAACTCAAGGAAAAAGGAAAAAGGAAAAAAAAACAAAAAAACTCCGGGGAAGTTAAGAGGAGGTCCGAGAGTACATGGGGAGGATTGGAAGGTCCGTGAACTACAGGTGAGACAGATACAGCCGTTGACAGCCGGTATCGATACCAAGGTAGACCCTGGGTGGGGAAGGAACCTTGAAGCTTGATGGTTGGTAGTAGGAGGTTTGAAGGGATGGAAGGAAGGGGGAAGGAAGGAAGGAAGGAAGGAAGTGTTAGGAAGCGGGTACTCTACTTTAGAGGTCATGGGTTATGGTTCGGATTATGCTTTTTGTTGATGAGAGAACTGGTGTTTTTGTATCGACGACAGCAGAGACTACAATGTGTTTCTGGTTCCCCGAGAGTCTTGTGGTACTTCTTACCGGGAATTCGAGAAGTAAAGTGCTGAAGGAGATTGGCAGTTACATACGTTTAACCCGAAAAGATGCTGGTATGTCATTAACTAAACGCAAGATGTCGAATTGAGCTGGGTCGCTGGTTTACATGTAGAGAGTATGGCTTTTTGACATGGTTCATTGATGGGATTGGATACAACCTCCAGTACGGCGGTGGGCATACTCCACTTCACCATGATATGATAACGCTCAATCATCTTCAACCTCAATCCCGCCCATAATGACCCCATGAAAGGCCCCCCGTCAAAACGAACCCCCTCTACCTCCCTTTCCTCAAGATGAACCTTCCTTACCCTCCTACTTATCCCCCTCCCCCTCCCCTTCTCCCCCCTTCCTATCATAAGCAAAAATGCCACAATACCAATGTTGCCAATGCAAGACCCCCAACAACATCGGTATCGAATGCACATCATGCGGCGAACACCGTCGCTGCGGTCAGTGTAGAGTAAAGCATTTAGGAATGTGGATGTCATTGGGCACGATTTATTGGCTTGCGGGCGCGAAGATTAGACGGGGGGGAGGAAGGTAAGGTTGCGATGAGATATTCCCGGCGTGATACCGAGGTATGTAGATAGACATGGACATTGAAGTCATCAATTGAGGTTGAAAAACTCCGAGGACCCGATTTGTTGATTCAAATACGTAAAACCGGAGAAGTTGAACGGTTCTTGTTGGATTCCCTCCGATTGCAATACCGATCCCCGTGAGTAACCCATCAGTACCCTCACCTCCGCTGCATCAATTGCATTAGCCACGATCGTCCGTAGGGATAGAGAGAAGCCTGGTCGGTTTCTGTGCAAAACCTCCAACATAAAAATACACACTCCGAGACTAAACTAAACCTCCACCAATCCTGGATAGGTGAGGTCTCAGGTGAGGGTAGGGGTTCGGAGGTTAGGGCCCGGTGAATATGACCAGAGCAGTATCAATTCAATGAAAAAAGGGTTTTCGTAGGAGTGTAGAGCTCTCAAATCAAGTGTTGCCTCTAGACCAATTGGCAAGGAAGCCTAGGAGTGCAGGTAATATTACCCCTCTCTAGGAACTACCATGAAGTAGATATCTTCCTAGGTACTCTAGAGTACTTGTATGCAGCTGCAGGTAGATAAAGATAAAGCCGGAGATCTACCATCTAGTCTCGGGCGTCCGAGGATCACCCCAACTCAACACCACACCCAAAAAGTGACGATCCTCACACGGCGTCACTCCTTCAGAGACATCACTAGATGCTAGCGCAGGGCGGGCTTCCGGAATTTCGTGCGGATTGAGAAGATCGCGTCGAATATCTATAGATATCTTCAACGCCGGTGACGCGTTATCTTCCTGATGTATGTCGAAAGCATCCGATGCAGGTTGCTGTGGAGGAGCTGTTTCCGCAGCTTCCCGACTGGTTCGTTGAGGGATAATCGCCATGTGAGGGGAAGACACAATTCAGGCACAAATCAGCCGGATGGGATGGGTGGATGGGGTGGGTTGGAGTCGACTGAAGCATTGCAGCGCGTAAAGTATCGATGACGGCGGTTCATCTTCGTGTTTGCTCTTTGGTGTGGTTGCGGTAGACAGGGTTACTTGACACCCTCTCGAGAAAAAACATCATCTGAGGGCGCGTGATTCCTGGAATTGTTCGTTTCTGCCTGTGATTCTGTTTGATGGACGGAGGGGGGTTGGCGATTGCCCACATGATTGATGGAGACAGTAGAGTTACAGTTGCTCTCCAAACGGCTGCATCCTTCTCCTCCTGCATTCCTGGAGGATTTTCCACCTGCCACCGCCCTTTCCTTATCGAAAGAGGTGGTAGTACCAGACGAACAAAAAAAAAAGGTCCAAAAAGTGGACGAGCCTTCAGTTTCTAGACTCATCCTAGCGCCGTGCCATCGCCAACCGCTTTGGCACTGGGTCGTCAGGAACAGGAAGGCGACTCTGAGGCGAGATCCCCTTTTGGACTCTGGGAGAGCAGCGACCCCTGCCACCGTTCCCATCATTTCGCGTTTCCTGTTTCCCTCTGCTGCGCCCATCGCCCAGTCGCCCACACCTTTCGTTCCTTCTTCTCCTAGCAGCCTGCATATCATCCCTCCACGCCAGCTGCAAGCACTGCATAACTCTACCACCTCCACTGCTGCTCCACCTACCATCGACTCTCTTAACCAACCTCATCAGCCACCACCACCACCACCTGCATCACCGATTCCACCAGGTACTAAAAGTCCGACTACTACTACTGCTGCTCCGAACTATCGCGACCTCCGTCCATCCATCGTCAACTTACTTATCAACAACAACATATCCGCTGCATCTCCAACACTAAAGCACTTAAAGTAGTCTGCCACTTGTCACTGCTTTCCACGTCCGCACCACCACCACCACCACCGTCGCCGCCGTATACACGCGTTTCGTCCCTGTTCGCTGTTCAACTACGCTCTGCAGTCATCCGCCAACGCACAAAAATCTCTGTCTTTCCTTTTCTTCGCGAACCACCATCTTTCGTCGTTTTCAACTTCAACAACAATCAATCCCTCTCATCTCAGTTATCGCAGCGCGCCTGCTGAGTAGTTTTGTCCTTTTACAACCCACGAAATCTCATCTCGTCGCCAGATCCCCCTCAAATAAGGCGCGGGTCAAATTTTTTTGAATTATTATTTTTTTCTTTTCGCGACACGAAAATACAAATCATGCTTTTACCCAGCGCACTTCCTTGCGACTTCCTCGCACCATCGCTGGCCGCAGCCCTCCCTCGCCCATCACCATACCATTCACCGCCTCTCGAAGAACCGCGAATCGTCTCCTCAGCAACAACAACAGTCCTCCAAACATGCCGACGACTCCAGCAGATGTTATCGGGCGAACGATCTTCGTCGCCTGCGCCAGCGCCCTCGTCGCTCGCTACAACTACCCCACACGCCGCAGTAGGAAGAGCTCGAAAGACTACCACAACCCGCAGAATTGCCGCCACAGCATCATCTATTTCAGACCCTCCACGAACTCCACTGCGTCGCGGTAGCAGCAATGTTTCGAGACTACCTCCCCCACCACCTCCTCCACCCGCGGTAGCTACAAAAACACCGGCAAGACGTGGTCCAAACAAGCGCACACGATCCGCCGCGTTCCCGGCGCCCCCGTCATCTCCAGTATCGGATAACTCAGATAAAGACTTCAACCGCAGCACACGCTTCACGACCCCTCCGCGTAACAAGCGACAACGGATGTCTACACCTCCGCCGGCACCGAACCGCGGTAACCCCCCAAGACGGCGGGTGGTAGATAGCGACTCTGAGGAGGAGGAGGAGGAGGAGGAGGAGGAAGTGATGGTAGACTGGACCGATGACGACGACAGGCAGCTGGTGGAGATGGTGCTGGGGAAATTACAGCTTAGTAAGAGTGATTGGGAGGAATGTGCGCGGACGCTGGGGAAGGGGAATAGTCGAAGTGTTGGGAAGAGGTGGGAGGATTTGTTGGGGAATATTGCGATTAAGAATCGGAGGAAGAGGATAGGGAGGGTTTCGAGGAGGAATTGATCACGAAATCTTTTTTGGTGTTTTTTTGGGGAGATTCTTTTTTTTTTTTTCCTTTTTCTTTTTGGTTTTTGCGGTTTTTTTGAATCTTGATATCCTGTGGAAATACATCCCATGACCAATGTTACGGCATGGGAATTCCTAACTTTTGCTTGTATATTCTTATACCTTTTCTTTTTTTTCTTTCTGGCTCTTTTTTCTTTTTGGCTTTTTTGGATCACTTACTTACCACCTTCCTTTTCATTTCTTTTTTTTTTTTTTCATTATTTCCTAATATATCTTGGATATACAAAAACTCTAGGGTTTATTTATTTTCCTATGGGGCCCGGTACTGGTTTGGTGTAAACGGCGTCAATTAACGATTTTGTTCTTGTTCGACTTTGTTCCTGTTCTTGTTTTCCCAATCATAAGGTCGCGTAGATACCAAATTTTGAATGGCCATCAAGGTACGAAACGAAGAAACGGGGGGCCGGGGGTGATATGAATGGTCAATTGCAGTGTCTCACCTGCGCTGCAACCTGCAGAATGCGGAATGTTTGATTTCCATTGCCTTGCCTTGCCTTGCCGCTCCCCCGCGGTCTAAACTAAACGGTAAATGGGGTTGGTTGCAATTGGTTCTTGAGGTTGCGAACCAAGTTCGTGACGGGCAGCCTAGAGTTAGATTACACGATCAGAAACACGCTCAGTGAAAACACACACACACACACACACACACGTCTCAATTATATGATAAATGCCATTTCGTACAAGCCATTCTTGTACCTAATCGACATCCCGATTTACGCCAGAAGAAAAAGAAGAGCTCCTAGGTTTCGACCTATAAGCTATGTACTCAGACTTGTTGAATACGGCCTCGGCAGCACGGATGTATTGGAAGTATGTATGTAAGACAGACACCCTCTGTCATCCCGTCTTGCCGGTAGATAGGACAGATCTCGAGCTCAACTTCTATGGATTTTGCTCCCCGAAAGGCCTCTACCAGAGCTCAAGTCCATCCTTCCATCACAACAAAACTCTCCGTCCATCCATCCACGATCAATGCCCTACTCTACTCTAATCGATAACGCCCTATACCTGTTGCTATGGTAACCACCACCACCACCACCTGCCAGAACGTTAACACGTGGTGATAACTGGTTATCGATATCGATACGTATCGATGCTGAGATCCTGGGACTCGGGATGCACGGAATGAGACAGCTGTGCATACTAAGTGTATATATAGTCTATCTACCTAGTCTGTAAGCACGATGCATCCAACTTCTCGACACAAAACTGCAACATCCGCATCCGCTTTCAAACATTGAGAACACGCAAGCTCATGACAACAACAGAACAGGTACTGAATGTGAAGTCTGTTCCGGGTATGGTGCATTCTTAACTACAAT